>CAKAOI010046851.1:4876-57310 GCA_916701655.1 Sebastiscus albofasciatus
AATACAGAAAAAATAAAAAAAAAAAAAAAACATCTGGTGATCCATTTTCTAAGTCTAAATCTACTTTTTTTTCTTTCCTGTGTTTAACTTAAAAGCAGTTGAAAAAAAAAGGTTTTAAAAGTGTTTTTTTCATGTATGAAAACAGGTGGGGAAAAAAAAGTTAAGTCGAGATATTATTTTTTTATTCCATACACTCTAAACACAAGATATGCGTATTGTGTGCCTGTTATGTTATGTAAATTAAAACTCACCTGGAAGAAAACATGAATGCTTTTAGACGTATATGAATATAACAACAACAAAAATAAAAATTCACCTGCCAATTTTTTTTTTTCACCTGCTTTCACAGATTACAATAAATAAATAATTTAATTAATTAATAAAAGTAAGTTAGAAAAATTATCCTGGCAAAGGTTTTTTTTTTTTTTTACCTGTTCTTAACTCATAAAAGCAGGAGAAAAATAAATATTTACATCAGACTTAGAAAATGGATCACCAGATTTTTTTTTTTTTTTCTCACTTGCTTCTCAGGGCTTCCATAGCATCAAAGTTAAAGTTTGCAAGTAATCTTAAATATTAAAAAAATCATTTTGTTTTTCTAACTGATCCCCGCCCACTTCAAACCAGTAAAAAGAGACAAAAACACAAACACAGAAATATGTTGTGTAATGAGCAAAACTGTTCCAGCTTACACATTGCTACAGACCCCATCGCTAAGAGTAAGAAGTTGACTGAGAAAATATGTTTTCAGCGACTTTAAGCAACCCAAAACGGCAGCGTAACAGGGAGCGTTTCCTCCATGAGTTTCCTTCCTGCCTTTCTCTTTGAGATTTGTTCAAAGTCCATCACTCATTCATCCACATCTGAAGAGCCCATAATCAACCTTCACGCAGAGCATCCACACCCGCCTGCGGCTTTATACCCATCCACGCTGACCAGCGGGGAATTCAAGCACCGATTCACCGTGATGACTCTTTTTGTGTGTGTCTGGCGGCATCTGCAAAAGAGGAGAGCTCTGACATGAAAAAGTTCAGCCTCCTATAATCCGCTTTGCCTTTGTGAAGTGAGTGACTTTGAAACTCGCTATCACAGTTACCCCCACTCTCCTCCTCCCCCTCAACCCCCCAAGTTCACCGGAAATAGAAAGAGAGACGTCGCTCTCTCTATTTCACCGTCCGTCTCTCTTCAAATCCTCCCGTTTGTTTGGGGAATTATAACTCTCCCTTTTTTTGTTCTTAAATTATCTTTCATTATACTCTATTGGTTTTTCTCATTTGGAGCCTGGTGTGCATAAACGCACATGGAAATTAAAACTTTTTGGTTTGTGACAGAGATTAGCGTCGAGTGGAGGTCAAACATAATAGCTTCCATTTAACAAGAAAATAGATATGATTATACTGCGCTTGCTCTCTGTTCAACTTTTGTCCTCAATCTAAACGGTGCTGCTCCGATAGCTCTGCCCTCATTACACAGCAACAAAAGGGCCACACTGCCGCTCCTCGCTATTTGTCATCCTATATTTAACATCAGAATTGGATTCTGAAGCCAAAAAGACAAAGACTGATACATTTCATGTTTTGTTTTTTTTTACCCCTCATGCCTGTTTGCTTGTAATATTTATAGTGTGCACCAACAAAGGCTTTTGTTGGCATCAGATGAACAAATTGGTGAATATTTCAGTGTGTACTTGAAGATTAAGCAGGACTACAGATGATTTAGCATGTGTATCTGAACTCTACAGCATTATTGGTTCATCACCATCTGTAGATACCATAATCTACCTCGGATTACAGCCGCAACATCGACTTTAGACAGATAAAAACACACAACAAGATCTCTTAAATCTACATGGCTGTTGTAAAAACGAACGAGTGGATTACAGAATGTGTGTCAGCTAGACAGAAGAGACAGTGGAGGACGTTTTTTTTTTTTTTTTCTTGATTTGGAATTCAACTTACTGAGCATATTGAGGTCATGTTTGCCTATTATCACATATTTTGGAGAAGTAATCGCAAGTGTTCATTTTATGCTCAGATTAGTCCACTTGAAGGCTTTAATCACTCAGCTCAAGCAATGCACTCCGGTGGCACCGATGGAGAGAATGAAGCGTTTTTATTCACTACCTTGTACAGAAAGGCAAAATGCTCTTAAACCTGCTGCTCGACTGGAAGGATGCAAATAAAATATCAATTTGTAAAAAGGTTTACAGCGTTGAAAACCCCTGCTGTATAACTCAAACGACAAGTCTGGGCCTGTAATAAAAATCTGCCATATGTTTGTCTCTATGGTGTGGTAAATGCTTGCAGAGCACTGCAGCGTAATATCATCTGCCAAAGACTCACCAAGCACCAAAACTGATTTGTCATTGTACGGAAAACTATTGGGGCCAGGCATAAGAGGAAAAAATGAGATGAGAAAATATATTTTTTTTATTATTTTGCGTTTTGAGAATAAAGTCAAAATGTCAAGAATAAATTAAAAAATGTTGAGAATAAGGTTGAACTTTCAGAAATAGTGCCGGGCACAAGACAAAGTAAATCAGAGGAGGAAGATTATTATTATTATTATTATTTTTTCTGCATTGTGAGAATAAAGTCAAAATGTTGAGAATGAAGTTGAAATAACATTTCAAGAATAAAGACAAAATGTTGAGAATAAACATTGAACTTTTGAGAATAAATCAAACTACTAGTGTTCGAGCATATACTGAAATCTTGACTTTATTTTCAAAATTTCAACTTTATTCTCAAAGTAATGCAAAGTAAAAAAAAAAAAAATCCTTCCTTCTCTCATTGTTCCCTTATGCCTGGCACTA
This sequence comes from Sebastiscus albofasciatus, assembly GCA_916701655.1. NCBI lineage: Eukaryota > Metazoa > Chordata > Actinopteri > Perciformes > Sebastidae > Sebastiscus > Sebastiscus albofasciatus. Next base: position 7,692 of record CAKAOI010046851.1, read on the forward strand.
ATACTCCACTAATCTGCCTCATATGTATGTACCATGCTGTACACATTCCTTTGTTATCAAAGGTTAATCACCACCATAGCACCATAATAGCTTATGACATGAATCACAAAGCCTGACCTCGTGGCTTAAGAAAATACATGTTTGAAATAATAAAAAAAATGTTTCTCATTATACTGAAATGCTGAAAGATTTAAAACTTAAATCAAACATTACATCTAAATATTGTATAAGCTTATGTAACAAGAATGGACAGTAAATGACAAGAGAAAGAATAGAGATGAGATGGTGAACTGGAAATATATATCTGCGTTGGGCTGATCCAACAACTTAAATCCATAACAACCAGACTATCACAGGGCTGAGACATAGAGACAAACAACCATTCACACCTACGGGCAATTTAGAGTCAACACTTAACCTAACCTGCATGTCTTTGGACTGTGGGAGGAAACCTGAGCACCCGGAGGAAACCCACGCTAACGCGGGGAGAACATGCAAACTCCACACAAAAGGGCCCTGTGACCTTCTCGCTGTGAGGCGACAGTACTAACCACCGCACCACCGTGACGCCCACATAATAACATAACTACATGACATGAACGTTTTGTTCCTATAATGTGTGGAGAGCAAAAGGATGTTGAAATGTTGAACATGTTTATGTTCATGTCATGTTTATTTGCAGAACTTTTACTTGAATATGTCTGCTTACATCTTCAGCCACTACTACTGCTTTTTTTTTTATCTATAACAATGTATTATGTTTTATCAGCTCATATGTTTTACATGTAGAATCTGGATTCTAGCTGGCAGATATAAAATCAAATTAAAATACACAAGTAAAGTACAACTTAAGTAAAAACGTCCTTTCCACCACTGCAAGTTGTATTTATATCTGTGAATGCACTGTTTGAAAAGCGTGCCCCCCCCCACAACAATGGAGCCTGAATCACATTTTTTGAAAACTCTAAATTGTGTTGAACTTAAAAAAAAAAAATTCCGAAAACTTTATATTTTCAATAAAAATATTTGATCGTGTGCAAAGTCAAGGAGCACTATGTGTATTATGTTGATGCCCTGTTGCCCTTAATTAAATTCCTATTGAGTAAGTGCACACAGCGGAATTCAACATCCTCATCTTTTGTCCAGAAACCCAGAAAACAGCCAGTGCTCCGATACGGGAATTATGCTGCCGAGGCCAGAGGCTGCCTTTGTCTCTATTAGTTCGTGGTAATTTGATTAAACACAGCATCCCTCTATAGGACCACACAATTAGGTAATAATGCAGGACCTGCCTCAGTTGATATTGTACTTAAATGTCCCTGACGAATTTGTGATGAGTGAAATAACCAGGGCGGTTTCCCAGTTTGCTCGGAGAGGGGTGGGAAGGGGGGGTATAAAGCCAAGACATTAACAAGGGAAACAGAATTCCATTAATCACCTCAAGTCTTACTTTCTCTTCTGATGACCAGGATACACATCAAAATAAAAGCACATAAGACCTTCCTTTTCGCCATGTTTTTCAGTTTATTGTTGGCATATTGGTGTGTTTGTGTTTGTAATGTGTGAGAAAGAAATGTGTGTATACTCCATTCCACTGCATTGTGTACAACACCTTTTTGCATTTGGCCATGTTTTTGTTCTGTTTCTTTATAAATGGACCCTTAAAGTTTTGGTTACAATGACACAGAATTACCATGGATTTTCAATCTAAATTATTACCTTCCTTTTTTTATTTATAGACATGATCTTTACCAATATCCAACAGTGGAAGAAAAATATAATGAAATAATGTCAAACAATGAGAACTTGAGTTTTACATCTGCTAAGGCTGTTCTGTCTCTCTTTATGTCTCCCGCTGGGGAAAAAAAAACAAAACCAAAAGCCTTTCTTCAGGGGCACTTAAACAAGAGTCAAACCTCTGAATCAGAATGTGGAACCCAGCAAACGGATAGCACGCCTTCAGAACAAGTAGATATAGATAGATTTATATATAGAGTTTTATATTCAGCTTGAAACTTTAAAAGAGTACAGTAAACACTTCTCACACATGATAGAAACTACTCGACGTCTCAGAATCAGAAAGAGTGTAGGTCAAACATTGTCCAAGCCTACGATGTGATGAACAAACCAAAACCCGAAACCAAAAAAAAAAGAACAAAATGTGAAAAGAACTCATCAATAAAACATAAATAAAAAAAAGAATATCCTGCCCACAATCTTTTCTTACAAAGTTTGAAGTAGATCGGAATAGAGACACCTGACCACACGAACAGAATAGAAAAATCTAAAACAGTGGTATTGCATTTTGAAATGCACAAAGATTCTCCTGTACAATTTGGCGTCTCGCTGGGAGTACAAACGCCTAAAGGGCTCAGTGGCGGTTTTTCTGGGTGGCTCTTGTTTTGATTTGTCTTTCAGTACACATATGTAGTCCTCGTCTAGTATTACTTCTCCTCAAATATGTATACATCAGTGCTGTAAACAGGCACACGCAGATTGGAAAAAGTTTGGAGAGATCAGTGTTCAGTTTGATCTCTATGTCTTCGCTGTCCGTCCTCCTCCTCTGTTCGTTTCTCAGTCCTGCTGAGACAATGGGCTCCTCCCGGTAAGGCTATTCATCTACCTGCCTGCATCCATCCATCCCACACTCCCCCAACACCCTCCCCCATGTCCGACCGTCTCCTAATCCCGAGAGTGGGGTGCCTCCAAAGCCTGGCAGTGCTCCAAGGAATTCCAGAAAAGGGAGTCGTTCCTCATTTTGAGTGTAGTCGAGTGTTTATTTTCAAATTTTTGCTGAGTGAGGAGGGATTAAGGGCCGTGGGGAGGGCAAAATGGGTTGAAAACTTGATGCTTTTTTCTTATAGCCTTGGTCATTTAGGAGGGATTGTGCAAAGTCACGCGGTCTCCGGTATGTCCACGCGAAAGGAGCTAGCAAACCCTTTTCCTCGCTGCAAGAAGCAGAAAAAAAACACAAAATGTGGTTAGCTTTTAATCAAAATGACCAGACACAGAGGAGTATAGCATGATAGGAATGTGTGTATGTAGGGAGGGAGGTGGGGGGGTCAAGTTTGTCTGAGAGAGATGTCAGAAAACAAAAAGAGAAAGAAAAGCAGCACGTAAATGACCTCATTCACACAGCATTAGAGGGTTCACACATGCACAACAAGGGGTAGGAAGTCTCACATCCATCAGCTGAGCTCTCTTCAATTCACTGCTGTGAAATGGCTCATGGATAATGTGTGTGTGACTATGTGAAGTGGGGTAAGGGGGGTGATGGGGAATGTTATGGGAATAGTGACATTGGAAAGGGGCTGGGGGGCGGGGGGGAGCTGGTGAATATTGCACGGCCAATTTATTTAGGACAACAACAAAAGAGGGATGCTCGGCTTTACCAGGCTAGAGTCTAGCCTCTTATTCATGCCCCCCTCCCCTCCTCTTCTCTGTCCCCCGCCTCCATGATGTCTGAGTTAGATGATGGTAATCAGTGGGCTCTGGCTATCAACCTCCCTCCTCCCCCGCCTGCTCCCCTCTAGCACCCCACCCTGACCCGACCCCGAGGCCAGGACCAGGCCCAGGCCTGCACCTCCAGGACAAAAGAGTCTCTGTGTATCACTGGCTGACTTGATCAGATTAGGGAGCTTCAGCCTCTTGGCATCATCATTCTATCCCTTCCTCCACTCCCTCTCCTCTCCTCTTCCCCACCCAGCCTTCTTTCTGACTGTTGTTCCCTCTTTGCTATTATCCACCCCCCCCACCCCACACACACACACATCAGTGCCACCCCCGCACTCATTAGCATAAGGGCCACAGTGATCTACTTTGAGAGAGGAATGAGTGGCGGTGTTCGTGGGAAACGCAGCGATATATTGGGAGCCCTTCACCTCGAGTGCTGCATCATAAGCGCATAATAAGCACATCCATGGTAACTATTAGAGCCCCCGACAGCACACACAACAAACACAATGCGCGTCAAATTGAAGGATGAAAAGCATAAGAGGAAAACACAGAAATGTTTAATTGTTTAATGGTTTGTTGCTCGATGTTTGGTTGCAGGGAGAAGTTTTCGCATGCCGTCTATTATTTGAATTAGAAAAGCTCCTATATCTTTCTGATTATGTCATTAGTGCATTTGACATGTTCATTCCAGTAGATGGTGTTGATACATTATTGTCATTTCTCTTGTATTTATATCACTTCTGTTAGACTTGATTATTATTTTTCTTTTTTTTCTTTACAGTTATAATTACTTAGCAGATTCCTTATTTTATATTTCCTTAAAAATATACTGCTGGGTTACATTACTGCTGTGATAACCTCACATCCTCACCATAATCTATATAATAGTAGTTAGAAACATTTGGATGTGCGCAGACGGGCGAAAACCTGTCACATTGAATCCCCGCGAAGGGCCGTCGTGTCTGAAGGTGTGACGTCACTTTCCCATACCCTTGCGTATCGACAAATATGCAAATATTACATGTCTAGGGCTTTTATTGTGAAGGGTAAGACCGCAAGAAGTGGATCTGGTCTGCGCTGCCTTTGTCAAGGTTCGAAAGAGTAATAAAGTTTTGCCGTCTTGGTTGGAACTATGGAGCTTCATGTTGTTGTTTAAATATTTAAATATAGGCAGAACTCAACCCACGACATGATTAGTTGATGCCTTTATTCGCGGTGCGAAAGCTCCGAAATATTGACCTCATTCCAACAAATATTCATGTTCTGAGTGAAAAAAAACAAAAAAAAAAAAAACGCCCCCGGTGTGTAAAAGCCTTTAGACTCTTTCATTGTCAAAATGCAGTATAATTGTATTTTTATAATGATCCCATTAGTTCATTTAACATGTTCTGTTAATGTTATATTCATTTAGATGATATTGACGTTTTAATTGCTTGTTCTTTATTCTGCGTGTACTCTATACTACTGAAATACACTATCGCTGCAATTCCTCATTGTAATCAATACACTGTTACAAGAACCTGCATGGAAAGTCAACCTGATGATGCTAATGTGGCGACGCTGCCAGCACACAGTGTGCTACAAAACACTACGAGAAGAAGAAGAAGAAGAAGAAATTGCCATGTGAGCAACTGGTAGCTTGCTCGACATAACTTTTTTGATCCAGGATTAAACGCAAAAATATAAAAAAAAAAAAAAAAGGATAGCAAATGAATAAAACATTAATTAAAGGGGAGAAAAAAAAAATCATTTTTCCTGCTGTTCCTAACACCATGCTGTGGTTTTAAATGATGGCGCTAGGGAAGCAGCGGAGCTCTGACAGTTTGATAATTCCAGCTAGCTGTGTCGGATGATGAGAGAGGGTGCCTCTTCAGGCGCCGCTTGACAAAATTATAATTAAGCATTATCACCAAATTGCAGTGATTGAGGATGTATCTCTTTGTGGCCTTTGAATGAGAGTTTAGAAACAGTAATTCCTTGGGAAAAGAATTTCCCTTCTTTTCTTTCTTTTTTTTTTTTTTCTCCTCGAATATCTAAAACTGGCTTTTGATCCTCGGCTCCAACGCGACGACTGAGTGCCGAATGAGAAGAGATGTTAAGCTCGCTGCCTGCACGTTCTTCTTCTTCGCTGATTGAAAACAGCCACTTTTCATATCCGGGCTTCGTGAGAAGACCAGCTCTGCTTATATTATAGCAGCCATTTTTTTTTTTTCCCCCACTATAATGAGACAGAGCTTCCTTAATGCTAACATCTCCACCCACGTCAGAGCAACCTTATAGCCTTATAGATCATAATTGCTTTTGGCATGTTTAATTTAGAAAGGCCCACAGGCCAATCAGTGCTGGAGGTTTGTATATGTGTGTGAGTGTGTGGGAATGAATTGAAAAGGTAGGTGAGGGGAAGATAAGATCATCACAGTCGGAGATAATGGAGATGCCTGAGAAAGAGGGAAGAGTTAGTTAAACACTCTGACAGGAGGGCTGGGAGAACAGGGGTCAGACCTGAAATGAATTTCACGCTTCCTTCCGCCAGCCAATCCAGGGAGAAAATTGAATTTGGAATCTTTTTCTTTTTCACCTAATTCGATCACCAGATCAGAGAAGCGGGGCGGTGGGTGAGGGGGTGGGCTCTTAGGCCGGAGCAAAACACAATACTCACTTAAATAAGCTGGGTTATAAGGTGCTCTGGAGCTGGGCAGAAATGCCTCCAACTCTTTCCTCTCTAGGGAGCCCTGGTGGTGGCTGAGGTGATGGTTTTTGAGAAGGTGGTGGTTTTGGTGGTGGTGGTGGTGGTGGAGGTGGAGGTGTTGGTGACTGAGAGGCGTCTCTTTGCCAAAGGTGGAGAATGACTTATCGGCCGTTTGGTCGGGGCTTTCAAATACCTCTGTGTCCGGGACCGAGTCCATGCCGGGCACGTGGAGGTTGCTGCGGTAGTCCGGGCCCTGGCGCCCGTCGGAGGGCACGAAGCTCGGCATCCAGCAGCGATCGGAGTGGCCCAGAGCCTTACACTCCTCCGTGCAGTTAGAGAAAAGATCGGCGCCTGTAGATGAGAGGAGGGGGGGGAGGGAGAGGAGGAGAGGTGTTTAAGTCTTTAGCATTTCTGGAACAAGCAAGACAAACATGATACCCGTGCGCATTCATACACACACACACACACTCAAACACGCATGGCACGTATTTCCGCAAGACTCGCACAATATGTATTTATGCAACCTGCTCTTTGATTCCTCATGTCAGGGCTTTCTGTTTCACCATCGTTAAGATCAAAGCCGCCCGCACAATGGATAGAAAAACCCTCCGCTAACACACACACGCACACACACACACACACGCGCGCGCACACACACACACACACACACACAGCGACAGGCTATGAAAGCCACTCATGGAACTGCTGGTTGCCCTTTGTTAAAGCATAAATCCTTGAAAAAATTACTATACAATTTCTACTTCATTTTGAAGAATACAGTATGTACTTAACTTGAGTATTTTCATTTGATGCTACTTCTACATTATTACATTTCAGACTGCACTACTACTGCACTTTTTACTCCACTACATTTATCTAACAGCTACAGATACTGATTACTACGTTCAAGCTTTTACATTTAAAAACATATGACCATTTTATGAAATATTCAACCCCTCACTTCAGTCAAGTAACAGCTACACTTAACATGTAACATGATTAGTTTATATTATAAGTAACCCTCCATTTCAGTCGGCTAGCTGGTGAAACCCATTTATTATTATGCAACACTGTTATTGCAACACTGTGACAGTCATTTGGTATGCAACGTTTTAATCTGTTTTTTTTTTAAGCAATAAAAGCATACATTTTACATGTGCAAGATTCCATTTTAGTAAATGCGCTCAGTAAATGATCTTTACTGCAAAAAAAAAAGCATCTGTCTCAACAAGTCATTTAGACTCATTCAGCATTCGATGCTTATTTTTACTCCAAAGGAGAATTATTTCAGCCAATGAGTGAGTGCTTCTGGATTGTCCTGGAAAGTGTCGGCCTCTTGAAACAGAACTGAGTAGATCAGATTGCTGCACTTGAATCAAGGAAATTCATTTAATTAGCATTAAAAACCAGCATATTTGTTTCATGTCTTTTCAGAAATAACTAAACTAAACTAAATAATGGGCTTATTTAGTGGTTAAGAAGATGTATTGCCGTGAAACTGTTGAAAAAACTTATCTTTCTTTTTCCCCTCAAACTGTTCCAAGGCTACGGTGTTACACACAATGTGAACTCTCTGCTGAAGAAAGAGGCACTACAGTTTAAGCACTTCACGTCATTTCTTATTGTTTCCTAGAGAAACATTTCAATGCGTTTTGCGAAATATTTTTGAAATGTTTTTTTGAGAAGTGATTCAGTTTTTACTTAAAGTATTCTACTTTTGTGATGCTAATGAAGTCAGCCACCAGAAATACATTCTCAACCTGGGACATGCACACACAGTCAACTAAAGACAATTTTATTAATAGCACCCAGAATTGCAAATCACAAATTTGCCTAAAAAAGTGCTTCAGGATCTGTAGAGCATATGACACACTCCGCACCCTTAGACCCTCCGTTAAGGTGAGGAAAAACTCCCCCAAAAAACTTAAATGGGACAAAAAAAAAGGAAGAAAGAAAGAAACCTCAATAACACACAGGAAATAGCAATAACAATGATGTAAAAGTACTAATACCACGCTGTGAAAATACTCTGTTAAAGTCATGCTTTAATAAAAAGTAGAATCAGGAAAATGCGCTTATAGTGTCAATGCAGAAAGGGGTGCTGGAGCCGATCCCAGCTGACATTGGGCGAAGGCGGGGTACAGCTTGGACAGGTCTCCAGACTATCACAGGGCTGACACATAGAGACAGACAACCATTCACACCTACGGGCAATTTAGAGTTAACAATAAACCTAACCTGCATGTCTTTGGACTGCGGGAGGAAACCTGAGAACCCGGAGAAAACCCACGCTAACACGAGGAGAACATGCAAACTCCACACAGAAGGGTCCCCAAGCCGGATTTGAACCTCTTGCTGTGAGGCGACAGTGCTAACCACCGCACCACCGGGCAACCCCAGGGCTGTCAATCAATTAAAATATTTAATTGCGATTAATCGCGTAAATGTCCACAGTTAATCATGATTAATCACAAATTAATCACAAATGTTGTATCTGTGCAAAATGTACCTTAAAGGGAGATTTGTCAAGTATATAATACTCTTATCAACATGGGAGTGGACAAATAAATGTATGCATATATGTATTATTGTAAATCAATTAACAACACAAAACAATGGCAGATATTGTCCAGAAACCCTCACAGGTACTGCATTTAGCATAAAACAATATACTCAAATCATAACATGTCAAACTGCAGCCCAACAGGCAACAACAGCTGTCAGTGTGTCAGTGTGCTGACTTGACTATGACTTACCACCAAACTGCATGTGATTATCATAAAGTGGGCATGTCTGTAAAGGGGAGACTTGTGGGTACCCAGAGAACCCATTTACATTCACATATCTTGAGGTCAGAGGTCAAGGGACCCCTTTGAAAATGGCCATGCTAGTTTTTCCTCGCCGAAATTTAGCGTAATATTGGAGCATTATTTAACCTAGTAAAGTATGACAAGGTTGGTAACGATGGATTTCAGTGGTTTTCTAGTTTCATATGATACCAGTATCTTCACTCGAGCTTTAAAATTGAGCGGCTACAACCTAAAAATCACAAGTTGGGTAACTGCATTAAATAAATTAGCGGCATTAAAACAAATTTGCGTTAACACGTTATTATTGCATTTACTTTGACAGCCCTATTATTTTCATTATGTATTAATTTGCTCATTGATTGTCTAACCAATGTAACAAACCTCAAATATATTAAAATCATTCAAATAATGAAACGGAAAAACCAACAGAAAAAAAACAATTATCAAAATAGTTGCCAATTAATTTTCTGTCAGTCGATTAATAGACTCATCTTTCAGCTGTACTTTGTGTTTTGTGTGCCAAACTTTTAATTTGTAAAGTAACTAAAGCTGTCAAATAAATGTAGTGCAGTAAAAAAGTGCAATATATCCCTCCGAGATGTAGTGGAGTAGAAGTAGAGAGTGGCACGAGAGGAAAATACTAAACATACCTCAAATTAGTTCTTAAGTACAGTACTTGAGTAAATGTTCTTTAATTGTAGAATGTAAACTCCCCGAAGAAAAAAAAATACTTAAGACATGACCTTAATGGGGGCTAAGGCCCTGGAGCTAAGCAGCAAACTAAAGTTGGAATCCTTCTTCAGCGTTTGGCTCGCCAGACAGATAGCGTGTGGCTATGACCTCAGACAGATCTCCAATCAGATGGTCATGGGATGTTTGTGTGTGAGCTGCAGGCGTTTAAATGCACCAACATGCATCTGTAAAAAAAAAAAAAAAGGTCCCCTGGAAGAGGAGGCAAAGGAAGAGCATGTATCTGTGTGTGTGTGTGTTTGCCAGTTGAGAGGTGGGTGCAGTCTTCAAAGCCATCGACAGCACACACTGCCCGTGCTGCCTTTAGCCCGGGCATTAGATTAACCAAACCACAAACTCAACAGTATTGGATTACCCAGCCTGCCCCTGTCCCGGGCCCTCAGTCTCACCCACTTTTCAAAACCTATTGTCCTCCATGAAAGGCTGGCTGCAGGTGAAAACTAGTTTGAGCGTGCTCGCTTTCATGTGGAGTAATTATTTGCGAGGCGTTTTTAATGGCTGCTATTCTCCGTGAGAAAATCACCTTTTGTCAGAGAGCAAAGGGGAACAGAGTTAACGGGCACGTTAGCTGCTCAGCAGCTATTTAGGCCGAGTGTAAGCCTTAAGCCAAATTGTGTTTTCATTGCCCCATATGTTTTTTTTTTTTTTTTTTTGCAGTCGGGCCTAGATCCCGTGTTTGCCTGTATTTTGAAACCTAAATCCGCTTGTTGTGTATATGTGTGTCTGAGTCGCTGTTTGGGGCCACAATCTGAACTGTCCAGCTAGGCTATCTGCTACTAATCCCTCTGAATACAGACTGATTAGACTAAGGTCTGCTGCCGTCCCAGTAAGCACAGCATGTGTGTGCGTGTGTGTGTGTGTGTGTGTCTGTAGCGGTCAGCAAAGGGGGAATTTGCTTTGTTACAAAGCGGATTAATTTGGCTTGCCGTCACTAACAGCTTGGAAAAGTGCCCAGTCTCCTAACGACAGGGTTTCTTATTAAATATTAACCAACATGCCATAAATAACACCGTCACATTACGTTTTAATACGACCTCTTACAGGGGAGGAAACGAATCACTGTACAGCTTGATAGCGGGGTGGTGGTGGTGGTGGTGGTGGGGGCAGGAGACCAGAATGCACACCAGGAGGAGCTGACTTACTGTATCAGTGCACCTGGACATGCAGGGAGTGCTGCATTGTGGGCAGCAAAAAAAAAGTGTAAGGAGGACACGGAGCTCTGCTTCCATTACAAAATGGATGCTGTGTTAATTCTCAAAATGGGAACGGGAAATGTGGCATTTAGACTCTGTCACAGAGATAAGACTCACACACACACACACAGATAGAGAGAGAGAGAGACAGAGAGAGGAAGAAAGACAGAGGGAGGGTAATTCCAGCCACAAAGCCAGATTAAGACATCTTGATATTTCTTGACATTTTGGCAAAATTAGATGTTCCCCTGGCACATTAGACGCTCTCTGTCGAATCACGAGGATAAAAACATTCCAGCTGTAAAATTGAACTCCTCGCCACACACACACCCACACACACACACACACTCATATATCCACAGAGCCTGAGCTGTGCTTAAAATGTGAATAAAGGTTGTGGGTAATGCCCTTATCTCTACCCGCTACGTACTTCTCCAACAAATTTCCTCAGAGCAAACAAGTCTATGTGAGTTATGAAGCTCTGTCCGGGCTGCGGGGTACAGTATCTGCCCTCTCACTTCAACACGGGATGAAAAAGAAGTGTGTCAACATGTCCCGCACTAAGCCAAAAACAAGCAGAGAGGCCAACGAGGACCCGCAGACAGAGGAAGAGAGGGGGGGGGGGGTAGTAATGCGATCTTGAAGCGCGCTGACCCTCGTTACTTCTAGCGCCTCATCTCATCTTAGCATTCTGCACGGCGCTCGCGCAGGGCAAATGCAAAGTCTCGATAATAACCTTCATTTGGTAATTGGTATGCAGAGGTCTAAAAAATGAATTACTGATCAGCGAGCTGTTACCACAGTGATAACATGAACCGCAGGCCTAAGGAGGAATTCATCACGGCAGCGGGGAGAGATGGGAGTGGAGTGGGGGTGGTGGTGTGGGGTGGGGAGGGGATAGAAAAGTGGATAAGCGCCTCGACTCAATCTTCTCCAAGTGCGTGACATTGGCTATATTGATAACATGTACTTAACACATGTAGCAGGACTGGAAATGGGGTCCCTGAGGGGACTCCTGGGGGCCACAGGAGTGGTCCTGGAGGGTCCGGTGGCAAATGAGGAGCACTTTATTAATTCCACAGGAAAATGTGCCCATCACAGAATGTATAGAACGACCTTTAACTCTGAGTTCACCCTCGGCGCTCGCACTACAGAGAACTCTACAACTTCAAGTTGAAAGTAGCAGAAAAGCTTGTAAGTACGGCTCGAGTTAGGAAGTCAAAGGTCGACTCATGAGGGCTTCTGGGACTGAATTTGATTTAGTAAGAATCCCAATATTTTGAGTTGGAATTATCCAATGTATTGGTAATCAGAAATAAACTTATGACTGTTTTCATAATCATCATTTAAATTATTTAGTAAAATTAGATGCCATAAATCTTTACATGTAAACTGTTAATTAAAAATCGGTAGTGTTTTTAAGAATCGATACAGGATCACAAAACATAATATTGCAATGCTCAAATGTATCAATATTTTCTTGCACCCCTACTTTTTACTCCACTACAATTATTTGATGATTATTGTAATATATAATAATACATAATGTATTGATATATGACATTTCCAGGGTGTACTTCACCCAATGTCAGCTGGGATCGGCTCAGCCCCCCCGCGACCCTGAAGAGGATAAGCGGTTACAGATAATGGATGGATGGATGGATGGATGTTATTATGTCAATATCATATCTGATATGATATTCCAGAGTTAATCGTGATTAAACGCAAATTAATCACACATTTATTATCTGTTCAAAATGAACCTTAAAGGGAAATTTGTCAAGTATTTAATACTCTTATCAACATGGGAGTGGACAAATATGCTGCTTTATGCAAATGCATGTATATATTTATTATTGGAAATCAATTAACAACACAAAACAATGACAGATATCATCCAGAAACCCTCACAGGTACTGCAGTTAGCATAAAACAATATGCTCAAATCATAACATGGTAAACTGCAGCCCAACAGGCAACAACAGCTGTCAGTGTGTCAGTGTGCTGACTTGACTATGACTTGCCAACAAACTGCATGTGATTATCATAAAGTGGGCATGTCTGTAAAAGAGGAGACTCGTGGGTACCCAGAGAACCCATTTTCATTCACATATCTGGAGGTCAGAGGTCGAGGGACCCCTTTGAAAATGGCCATGCCAGTTTTTCCTCACCATAATGTAGCGTTATTTAACCTCCTTCCCGACAAGTATGACAAGATTGGTACCAATGAATTCCTTAGGTTTTCTAGTTTTATGTGATGCCAGTATCTTAAAAACTGAGCCTGATAAAACCTAAAAATGGTTAGAAATGATTTCTACTTTGACCGGTTACAACATTAAAGTGATTACAAATCTTCTTATATGTTTTGCATGTAGTGTTCTGTTATCTGTCTGTGTGGTAACTGGACAAGAACCTCTCCCCTGCTTCTGAGCCGCAGCATAACACAGTAAATGACCTTTCATGACCAGACATACACATATGCATAAAACTGTTAAATATATGAAACGGAACATAGTTCAAAGGGAAGATATTCGACGAGTGAAAACGTGCACATTGGAGGGAATAATCTGCAAAAGGGAAAAAATATGCATGCGAGCGTAGAACGCACATATATAATGCTTTGTTTTACATACATGTATTCATACACACATACATTCCCATCTTACATCCATATATTATGCAGGCAATGATTTTAAATTAGTGTGTGTGACAGTGAAAATGCATGTGTGCGAGAGTAAAAAAATCTGTCTGTAAGAAGGAGACTAGTGGAAGAGTAATAATTTATGCTTGTGGAAGTACAATTAATGTTATGTAAGAGACCCTGAACTCGTAGTTCTAAGCCCAATGAATAACATTTTCAGTGCACAAATTTTACTTGTAGTGGAATATATATATATATATATTTACAATATGATATTTCTGATCTTATTCCAGTAAAGGATCTGAGTTTTTCCACCACTGCCAAGACACAAACTAACTCATGTAGCCTGTCTATTGATACTGTATCAATCCTCAAAAACACTGTATCGGTTTTTATTTAATAGTTTACATGCAAAGATTAACTCAGTCAATACTTTATTTAATTTGCAAAGAGATGCGCCCTCTCAAAGTAGTGCTATGATGTTGGACGTTACAGGGACTGTGATAAATGCACTGTTCTGACTGCTTAAAAAAAAAGTAAACTGTTTTTATTCCAATTTTATGCATACGGCGGCGTGTTCTTTATACTGACACAGAATCTCAATAAATCGCCGTTCTTACAGAATGGCAATATATTGAATCGTAACCCCTGTATCATGATATTGTAATGCCAGATTCTTGCCAATACACATCCCTATAAACCATAAGTACACTGTCTGCTTTACACTAAGTACAGTCCCCGCTCCCACCTCATTCAAAACTAAAAGCCTGTGTGTGTTGTTTGCTTAACACTGACATTGAAATACCATCAATCACCTACACCCAGAATGCACCTGGGAAAACGCCTGTAACCAATTAGATCACTTAGAAATCAGCTTGAACACTATAAATAGGATTCAGGGTTTTTTTCTCTCTTTGGACAATGGAGACCACTTTTGGAGAGAGTTAGAGGAAGTGTCTGATACTGTTATGAATTTATGAGTACTGAGAATAAATAAACATATTGCATTTGTGTTCATAGTCTTTATTTATAGCACGCTACAAATGAAAATGCCAAAGACTCTAGATAATAGTGTTTTATACTGAGCACATCAGTGTGCAGTTGGCATGAAGAAAGAGCTATTTTTTTTATGTTTGTGTGTAAAGTTGTGATGCAAAAATAATTTCTTTTAGAAGAGTTTCTAGCAATGGTGTCCAATCTTTTGTTTCCTCTGAGAGCTAATTTGACAAAATGGAGGTGGTCGAAAGCTACACTTAGTTGTACATCGCCAATAGCAGACATCATTTCTGTCTTACATTCATGATCCTTTAATAACATTGCAGCCACCGCAGTCATCGCTTCTATTACAATCCTGCCAATGGTGAAGGGCTTTTTGTGCTTTGTTTAGGATGTGCGCCACTAAACGAAGCCTCTGCTGCAGCGTTGGCGTTCTTCGTCAGTTTGGTAGAGACTTAACGTCTTTTAAGAATTGTTTTCAGCTCCTTTTTCTTCTGAAAGTCCCGTGAAAAGTTGCCGTGGACTTTGGTGAAGTGGCACTCGACGCTACATTTTCTACCGACTGACACGTTTGCACCGCAAATGTAACACGAACGTTTGTCATCACCCATTTCTCATTAAAACAGTAGATTATTTGGGGTTGTTCTTGGCCGGGCTATTTTCTGTGGTCAATGTCAAATCTGGTGTACGCTTGCTGGTCTGCTAACATTGCCAAATGTTACCGCGTCACTGATGTTGTGAAATTTTAAAGCAGCGCAACTTGTTTAATTGACAAATAATCAGTTTGTGTCAAAAGGGGGCACAATGTCTGTGATTGGATAGACATTTAAACTGGTTTACAATGTGACTTTGTGTTATCAAATTTATGTCCATAGTCTTGTAACCTTTAGTGAGCCACTCAGACACCGGTAGTGACCTACTGTAAGCTGGCGAGCTACTTGTTGGAGACCCCTGGTTTATATAGTTTTGAATGATTTGTTTTATTTTGCAAGAGATGTAAGATATTTTGTGTCTTGTGTGTATGCTTTTGTTTTTTTGTGTGTAGAGTTTTGACAAAGAGGGCCCCAGTTTGCTTCAGAAATTGTGTTTTAGCAATTGCAATAAAATAAACAGAATCCCTGTGGGCTTTCTGACGGCTGGACAGACAGAATCAGCTGCTGCTATGTGATGTTATTACTTTGAGCTGTGGCACCGTGTGGGAAAAAAAAAAAAATGTCTCAGCTCTTCTAACATGTTTTCAGATTGTTTTCTACAGTAGCAGAGACATTTTTCTGAGGTAGCACATTATGCATATTGTACAACAATGTGTTAACTAGCAGTAGCAGTGGTGGCAGTGGCAGTGGTAGGTGTGATATAAATAATCAGTCATTATGATGCTAAAATGTACACATTTCTCTCGGCTTTCACCAAACTTATGTACATGCATCCACGGTGAAACATCATCACTGCCATAACCCCACACACATCTGCACGCTGCACTGTGTAATAGCACAGAATGGGCAGTATTTGTTCATTTAAATCCTGCTTTTGACCTTTACTGCAAATCCTCTCTCTCAAACACTCAGTCACTCTCCACCACATCCTGAAACGCCTTGAAGATAATCGCGGCACTGATTCAGCCAACAATGGAGTTTTTTGATTTTGATTTTCCGACTATATATCAACCTGATCCCATGAGAAGGCGTGTAAATGACACGACATTTTAAGGACAGTCCACGCGTCATGATAACACATTTTAGGCTTTTTATGGCTTTTTATGTTCTAAGCAACAACACCGCTTAGAGAACACATCATGGTCGGGCTTAAAATAAGTATTTAAACTAAGTAAAATACCGACATGAACAACATAATGGTTTGTAAAACACATCGCAAAGGTCACTAATGTGACTTAAAAATAACTCAACAACACTTTAGGACATTAACGCTGTGTTAATTTGACCCACCCACCGTAACCACTTTCTTACTTGTTTTCCTACGTCACTAGCTCTGATTGCAGCGTATTCACTCGGATGTCTTTACATTGCAGTCAGTACAGACTACATGGCGTACAAATGACACGGCAAAAGCAGTAATGGTGTTCTTATTGCATGCAAAATGACTCAGAAATTGCAGAGTCATGTTGTTTTTCATCCTGTTCATATGATTTCTGTGACTCTTTAAGTGCATCCTTGATGAGGAATAAGAGAGTCGACATAAAGCAGCAGAGAAATGTTGGCACGACAACACAGCCAGCAGCAGGAGAAAAAGGAACTCAAATCACTGTGTCAACAATCTCGTAGAGGTGGTTGTCAAAAATACTGTACAACCACCACTATGGTAAAAAAGGAAAGAGAAAGAGAAATGATGGGGCAATGAGCATAAACAGCACCATCCTCCTCTGTGAGGCTTGTTTTCCAGCATGTTCAACACGTTCAAACTAATCTTATTGGATTATTTATCCATCAATGCGTGATGTTCATGCTTTAATTCAACAAATTTAGCTCAAGTTAAAAAAAACAATATGCTTCTATAAATCTGATTACATGGACAAAAACGTCTCTCTGGAAAAAAACAAAAACCAAGATTGAATTGCTTCCCCCTGATGTCCCCTGTCAAAGCCAAGAGAAGAGGCTAACACGCCATTGTGATGGATGGCATGGACACGTGTTTATTTAACATTAGCATTTATTAAACACTGATGCGGTTCGAGTGTACTCCTTGCCGCTGACAAACTGAATTAGCACACAGAGAGGAAAGCCCGTGTTCTGTCCGTCAGCATTGTGGGAGCAGAATTGTGGGACGCTAAGCCACGCTATCAATTATCCTAATCAAACAAAGACTTAATGCACAGCAAATAATCTGTTTAAAGGCACTAAGCTGGCTGATAACTCCACAACAAAGTAACTGTATCCTATTTGCCACACCAAGGGTACTCAAAGTCAGCAGTGAAGTGCTGCTGAGGCCCGTCGCTGCATCACAACTGGACACACAACACGGCGTACAAGAGCGGGACTGTATGAACAGGCAGGCTGGTGACGAAATGCTAACAACACTCGAAATAGGACATAAAACAACTGAGTAGGACTGAAAATGTCCCACAGTGTTGAAAAAGTGATGCTAGACCTCAATATGTTGTGGTACAGACTGAAATGTGTCCATAGCACCAAGTACCAAAAGCTAGCATTTCATGTCTGATCAGATTCATACGCTTGTTAAAATATATTCATGAGAGACACTACAGGCTAAAACATTGTTTTTGTCATGCACTGGTCATGAAATTTCCCCAGATGATTACTTACATTAAGGTTATTATTTTTCTGTATTACAAGTTTTCTGAAATGTTATGTTTAAATATGCATATGAGGCATTATCTTGTCAAATATGTTGCTAATTTGCATACATTTCCAGAACAGAAATCTCCATATTGGATAAAACCAAGTTCAAAATTCTTGTTTCTTTTGTTGACACATTAGAGTCAAAGGTTTTTACAGAGGATATCTCTTTTTATCACTCCATAAAACAGAAAATACTGTTGACATGAAAAAATCAATTTTCGCCATATTTTTTTTTAGGAATAAAGTATTATAGAAAGCAGGCTATGAATGATACATGAACAAAGCCCCCAGTAAAAACCTTCAGAATACTGATAGGAATGAAACTAGGACGTTTGTGTATGTAAGTGCTACTGGAGATTTCTGGCTCAGAGAATAAATGATGAATGAGAATAAACTCATTTTGAGTAAACGGCCCTTAAAGGTATGGATTGTAAAATTCATTCAATTCACATTTTGAAAACACTACAGGTGAATAGGGTAAAAAAAAATTAGAATTAATAGATATCACCATGAAACTTCCCCAGTTGATTACTTACATTAAGACAAGCATCTTTTTTATTATAAGTTTTCTGAAATGTTACGTTTAAATATGCAAATGAGCCGTTATCTAATGCCAAATCTTGGTGAATTTAGGAGAAATCGACACACACAAATAGACAAAGTAGTAAAATAAACGCGTACATGTGTATGTTGGCAAAATAGCCCCAAATCTCAAAATTGGCCAGTGCATGAAAAATGTTTTTGCTTTATGATAAAAGAGCGTTATGTTCCTCAAAGTAAGGCATCAAACAAAGTGTCCCTTTTGCTTTTGACACCGAATCTCAGGTATACATTTCAAAATGATACTCAGCCCTACTTGTATAACAGAGTGTGACTATTCATAACAGAATATGAACTCTGGCTGGCAGCGTTCACATGAAATGCTAATGCACTCAAAATAGGACAACTCCATCCACATGAAGCAGCTGGCTGCCTCGGTCCCGCTTAGCAGGGAAAATCTTCCACAGTGGTGAAGAAGAAAAAACCTGAAGCAGTCTGACTCTGGGCTTGTTAGAGCTAAAAACAGGGGGGCTGCTGCGGTGGTTCAGCTCTGTGTGTTTCTGTTTACCAGGCTCTGTGTAAACCCATCCTAGGCTTTGGCTTCTGGAGTGACAGTGGAAGTGGCAGGCGAGCTCCATTTGGCACGGCCAGGGCCCCTGCTGCGGCTGACCAGACATGATGACAGGCTCCGTCCACAGAGGGCCCGCACCAAAGAAATGAATGAAGACATAAAACTCGGCATTCAGAACTCAGTGGGGGTCCTATTGTATGAGCTCAGATAGGTTGCTTTAGGAAGGGGAGATTAAAAAAAGAAGTATGGCAGAATGTGGTCAGGGAAGGAAAAAAGAGAAGTGCAGTTGGAGAGTAGCTGCATGAATGAATGCATTAATTAATCTAATGAACGAATGAATCGTCTGTTTTGTTTTGCGACGGCCCCGCAACCTATTTGGTCCGCTTCCCAGCACTCCAGCGCGAGCGCGGCCTCATTAAAACGCCTGTCACGTCTCGTGGAGAGCGGTCTCCAGCACCAAGTGACCGAGCTCACAGAGGAGCTGGCTCCTCATTAACATCGCCACATATTTACAAACAACAGCGCCGGAGGGGAGGGGGAGGAGCGGGGTTCGCTTTCTGCCCCGTCGACATAATATCATCACGTGTATAGAAAAAAGACCGACGCAAATATTAAGAGACGTGTTCCCATCAAGGGCGAGCACTCGGAGGCGGCTCTTCACAGGGACAGGATGTGATTCTGTTTCCAGCCATCCTAAGCTTTTCTCTTTTGCTAGAGAGAAATCAGAATGTCTCAAAAGTACAACTCCATCAGCATTAACAGAGAGCAATGCCTCAGATGATGCTGACTCCAGCCGTGTGTTATGCTAATTAAAATGAGATTTCATTTTCTCCCCCCCCCCTACCCGACACCAAATGTGCTGCAACTGAGAAGAAGAAGAGTCCAGAATTGAGCTCCGAAGAGACAGGCAGCAATCTGCTCCTGGACCCACAGTGCATAGTAAACCACATGCTAATCAGCAAACTCCAGTCCTGTAGAAGACAGAGCCATCGATCTGCCCTTTGAACACGCCGCTTCAATCAAGTAAACCCATTGTGAAGAAAGAGGCAGGTCAATCCACACTTTGCAAGCAGAGCCATGTCTTACCGGAGGAATGGCCTCGGTTGGTGGCATCGTGGTCGCTGTCTCCCTGCTCGCTGTCTCCGTGGCCGCTGTCTTTGGAGCTGACCATGTCTGCCTCCTGGAACGCCGAGCTGAAAAAAAACCACAAAGAGAGCGTTAAATCAAAGCCCTCACTGAGAGCAGTTTTCAATTCCCATCTCCATCATCTATAGGAGAGCATAGTCACCACAATGAGATTTATCAGTGAATGAAGTAGGGAAGCAGGTGAGCGGTTTATTACACAAGTGGATGTGACAGTGTGAGCAGCAGAAAAGGCCAGTGAGAGTCTCTTTCCATATTTACCTGTTGACACGTCTCGGCCTGTCAACCAGGTAGCTGAGCTCGGCTCGCTGGTGTTTGGTCTGAAAGAGAAAGGGGCTAGTTTCAGTGTGTGTCGCGCTCGAGCACCTTGTGTAACATGATTACCGTCACCGCCACCGAACCAGACATGATGCAACCCACACACTGTAATGTTGGGGGTGGGGGGGGGCATACACACACACACACATATATATGCACCCACAGCAACCAGCAGCCTCCGAGCCACCATACATCCTTTTATACAGTCCTTTTATTCAGATTTGTATCATTACAACACAAACATGCAGCCGTTGCTGTTTCAGGGCCGACCTCCCCGAGGACCGCTAAAGGCAACATGTCAGCAACAGCTAGTCTAATCATTGTGCTTTGCTTTAGTGCCTTAGTCCCGGAAATAAGTCAGAGGATGTTGTGGCACACTGTGTGTATTAGCACTCATTTGTAGACCTGACATGCTGCTGAACTGAGGAGGGGGGGAAAAAATCAGGAAAATGGAAATGGCTCCTGTATGAAACATATTTTTGTAGCTGATTCAGATTCTATCAACCAGGCAAGGCAGCATGAGTCTATAAAGGGCAGGTTCCGGGTATGAATCAGGTTTTTAGACATGCTGAGGGGGGGTTAAACTGTAGGTATGAGAAGGACTCTTACCTCGTTTGATAAAATGCTGCCGTTTGATATGATGTCAGGCTGCTGGTCTGTGTACCCTGTCACTATGGCCCCGCACGGGTTGTGATCGGTGTCTGTGCTCCTAGACGGACTACACGGCTTTAGGAACATGAGGTCGGTTTTGGCAGACTCCGGAGTCAGACATACCTGGTAGCAATAGTTCTGGTTTTGATGGTGAGAGCCGAAGCTCCCTGACTCCTCCACGGGGACTTGAGCCGTACCGGCCCCGCTGACGTTACCGGCGCTTTGCACCAGCATGATATCCGACTTGCTGAGCTTTTTCTTGCGGGCCCGGCCCTGCCGCGAGCAGCAGGAGCTGCAGCCCAGGCAGCACTCGCTGGTCAGGCAGGTGTAAAAGTTGAGCTTTTTGTCCTTCTGGCAGCGCACGGCCAGCACGATCATGACCAGGAGGAAGATGAAGGAGACGGAGCCAAGGGCGATGATGAGGATGAGAGTGAGGTCAAGGGTGCCGTCTTTGGCCTTCGCGGTGCTCCCCCGGTCGCCGGCGCCGCCGCGGCCTTCAGCCACGCTGTCCACCAGCACCACCAGCACGCTGGCGCTGGAGGACAGCGGTGGCTGGCCGTGGTCCCTCACCTCTATCAGCAGGTCGTACAGCTGGTGGGGGTCTCGCTTGACCGACACCCGCCTCGCCGTCCTCAGCTCGCCCGTCCTCCAATCCATCCGGAACATGCCGTTCTCGTTGCCCCGCTGGATGCTGTAGGACAGCCGGGCGTTCTCGCCATCGTCCGCGTCCATGGCCACGATACGGGTCACCAGGTAGCCCGGCTCGGCCGTGCGAGGCAGTGGCTCCTTGGCCGTGCCGTTCTTCCCCAGGGGGGCCAGCACCAGGGGGGTGTTGTCGTTTTGGTCCACAATGATGACTTTGACCGTGGCGTTGGAGGAGAGCTCCAGGGTGCCCGCGTCTTTGGCCTGGACCATGAATGTGAAATCCTTCAGCTGCTCGTAATCAAAGGACCTGAGAGCATACAGGTAGCCTGTCTCCTCATTGATGGACACATAGGTTTTGACAGACATGCCCTGGATGTCACACTCTAGGATGGAGTAGCTGATGAGCGCGTTCTGACCGATGTCCGGGTCCAGAGCCGTCACAGCGTGGATGTACGCCCCTGGCACGTTATTCTCTGTCACGTACACATCGTATATGCTCTGCGTAAACGTGGGCGCGTTGTCGTTCTCGTCGGACACCTGGACCCGGATGGACTTACTGGCAGCCAGTGAGGGCGTACCTTTATCCCGGGCCACCACGGTGACGGAGTAGGAGTCCGCCAGCTCCCGGTTCAACGGGCCGTCCGTCACTATGGTGAAATAATTCCTAAAGGAGGTTTTTAACTTGAACGGAACATCACCGAGGATCTCCACGTGGATCTGTCCGTTCTCCTCCGCGTCGCGGTCCGTCACGCTCAGCAGTGCGATGACGGTACCGGGAGCCGCCTTCTCGCTCACCGACTCGGTGACGGTGCTGAAGGTGATCTCCGGCGCGTTGTCGTTCACGTCGGTGACTTTGACAAGCACTTTGCAGTGCGCGGGCACCGCGTTCGGACCCATATCCTTCGCCTGGACGAAGATCTGGTACAAGCTGCTCTCCTCGAAGTCCACCTCTGCGCGCACCTCGATGCGCCCGGTGCGCGGGTCGATGCTGAACAGGTCCTTCACGCGCCCGGAGATGTGGTTACTGAAGGAGTAAACTATCTCCCCGTTCATACCCTCGTCCATGTCGGTGGCGTTCAGCTGGATGACAAGCATGCCCACCGGTGCGTTCTCCGACAGGCTCACCGTGTAGACGGGCTGGTCGAACACCGGCACATTGTCGTTGGAGTCGAGCACTTTGACTACCAAGAGCGCAGTACCGGTCCGCGGAGGCTGGCCGCCGTCCACCGCCGTCAAGACGTACCTGTGCGCCGCCTGCTGCTCTCTGTCCAGCGGCTTCTCCAGCACCAGCTCCGCGAACTTGTTCCCGTCCGTTTGGGTCTGCACGTCCAGGTAGAAGTAGTTGTTCGTGGTGATATCGTAAGTGCGTAACGCGTTCGAGCCCACGTCCGGGTCGAAGGCGCTCTCCAGCGGGAAACGGGTGCCCGGAGTGGCGCTTTCGGAGATCTCCACCGTGATGTCAGTCTCCGGGAAGCTGGGCGGGTTGTCGTTAATGTCCACCACTTCGATTTCGACCCGAAACAGCTCGAGCGGGTTCTCCAGAAACACCTCCATATTGAGCTGGCAGCTCGCGCTCTGCTTGCAGATCTGCTCGCGGTCGATTTTGTCGCTGACGAACAGGACGCCGTTCTCTAAATTCACCTCCAGATAGGGTGTCCGAGAGCTGGGCACCACCTGGAAGCGGCGGGAGGCCAGCTTGGTAAGGTCCAGACCCAGGTCCTCGGCGATATTCCCCACCAAGGTGCCATGGTCCGCCTCCTCCGGCACGGAGTAGCGGATCTGAGAGAGAGCTCCATCCGCGATGCACAGGGCTATCAAAAACACAATCATCGCCGGAGAAAAAAAAACAAGTGCACTTGTGGTAGAAAAAATATGATATAAACCTTATTATCCTCTGTTAATGGGGAAAAAGTCCATTCCCATCACCCATTTCAGTCGGGAGACAAAGTCTCCAAAATGCGTAAAAGTCTCCAAAAATGTATAAGGCGTCCAGAGAAATGTGCCCCATTAAAAGAGAGCCATTTTTAGGATTCTTAAAGGAGTTTTTAAAGACTGCATAAGCTCTTTTTTCTATTCTATCTCCTCTGTCTTGCAGACGCGTCCCGGAGATGCTACACAAGCGCACATTCCAATGAAGCGCAGTCAGTCAGTGCTGCTGCTGGTGTGATGATGGAACCAGTCTGGAAAAGGAGTTGGAAGGGGAAAAAATAAATCAATATCCATAAAAGAAAAAATACGAGATTTCTCTTATGTGATGCTCCCTAATGATAAAATAAAAGTCAGACTTGTCCTCTTGCTCTGTGGCTCGGTGTCTCCTCTTGGCACCCTGCTCCCTCACTGCGGTCCCCTCCACTCCACTCCACTCTCTACTGACGCTGTTCACTCAACTATTTGCTTCTTTTTTTTTTTTTTTTTTTTTTTTTTACCCCGCATCGCGCCTCCCCCTCTCAGCCCCCGCGGCTGGAAGTCACGCTGAGAGCTCTCTCCTGATTGGATATCAGGTCTGCCAGTCAACGCCCCGCTCGGCCCCCCATGTCTCCCTCACTGCTTCTCTATGTCGCTCTACCTCCCTCTGAGCTCCAAGTGGCTTCTTTTACAATACCTGACGCAAAAGACAAAAAAAAAAGAAGAGGGACAGAGAACAACAAGGCTGGACATTAAAGATTTTAACTCATCAGATGCCAAATCATAATCTACCCCCCACATACACACACATACCTGTCCGTACTGTAAAGCGCATCATCCATGATGGAGCCAATGTGTGATCAGAGTGAGTGTGAGAGGACTTGTTGACTTGGTGGCAGGGCCTAAAGACAGGCTGGGCGAACCGGGGTTAATGCATGCAAATGTTGTGATATGTATGCAGGGAATCATTCGCCATTCATGTGCTGTTCTTAAGGCTGTGCGTTGTAATTACAGCCAGTAGTTGAAACGTTATTAACTCTCCTCCAGAACAGCCAGCCAGCCACACGGCAGCGGGACAGAGAGAGAGAGAGAGAGAGAGGCAAAGAGGCAGAGAGAGAGAGAGGCACATAGGCGGACCTCATACGACCCCTAGCGGTGCAAATGCAAACCATGGAGTCTGATTCATATATAAAGACCACATATAGTCATGTAAAATGATGTTCAGCATCATTTTCTGGTTATTACATGGACATTTAATGGTGTGGACCAGTCAATGGATGGAGTGACAAGATTTGGAGAGAAAGATGGAAGCCGGTGATATATGGCTTATTCCTCTAGTAGGCCACAGACCTCCATTGTTGTCCAAAAATGGAACCCCTTTGGAGCTGATTTTTTTTTTTTTTTTTATGAAATAAGGCTAGATTATTTTTATGATTTCTTGTTTTTATTACATTTACATGTCTACTGTGGGAATTTTGACAAAGACAGTGGAAAGTGGAAAGGACATTTTAAGTATAAAGGAGCACTAAGCATAGAAATATGCATGTATTTGTAGTATTTATTCATCTAGATTATTTATTTATTTAAATCATGCATTTGAGTATCATTTCACCTGAAAAAAAAAATATTTTGCAAGGAGAACCGGCCCCAAAACTACAAAAAGTTGCAGAGAAAGCAAAACCGTGAGCAGATAAAACAATAATAAAAGCAAGACAGTAACACAAAAATTCTGCTAAGAACAGACAAAATGAGTCATATATACCATAGGCTTTATACCATTTAAATTCCTTCTGCACACTATTCCAAGTGGCTGGAGCAGAAAACATGAAGGATATCTTCATCATCTTTTAGTAGTGTTGCACAAAGGCATTAA
Organism: Sebastiscus albofasciatus; assembly: GCA_916701655.1. Classification (NCBI taxonomy): domain Eukaryota; kingdom Metazoa; phylum Chordata; class Actinopteri; order Perciformes; family Sebastidae; genus Sebastiscus; species Sebastiscus albofasciatus. The sequence continues at coordinate 33,187 of CAKAOI010046851.1, forward strand.
TTGCACATGGCATCAAAAGCATTGCCATTTTACCATTAATTGGATATTTATCATGAATTTATTACAAATGGAGAACTGGCTACTAGTTGTTCTAGCTAACCAGAACTGCGTACCTACAATTAATTATCTGATTCTGATTTCATGATGAGTATTGACATGTTTTTGCCCTTACTTCCCTTTTTGTGCTACTCTTTTGACAGTGTGTTTTATAGATTTGGTTCTTTTTAAAGCAGCCTTTACCAAATGAACTGGGTGGCAGTGTGTGATTCTCAAGGTTTTTCATTTACCAGTTGATTTTACCACAATCGTGTGTTTCTTTGTGTGAAATTCTGTGGTCCTCTTGATAATTTCCCCAGCATCCATGTTGACCTGTGATGCTTTTTCGTAGACCAAACGTCGTGAATAAATATACCAGCCAGGTATACTTTTATTCATTTTTAATTATCTCTGTTCTCTATCAGTCATCTCTCTCGTCTAATTTCTGTGATTTGATCTAGGCCATAACAGGAAAACACCATGTGCCTTCAGTGTGAGATCAGTCTGGTGTGTGAGTACAGCGGCGTGAAGGAGGAGAGCAGCAGACCGTGTGCCCCCCCTAGTGAACGACTGCAGCACTGCAACCACATACACACTGCTGCACCCAGTACAGCGTGGTCTCCCCCCCTCTCCACCCTGACTCTGTCAGCTGTGCTGGAGTCCAGACTGCCCACAGATTCACATCCATGAGCTGCACTGAGTAAAACACTCACACACACGGCGGCATAAGTGCATGTCTGCAAACTGTCAGAGCTACACAGAACAGGCCACTGGAGGAGAAACATGAATTGGCTCCAAGAAGAGATTTTCTAAATCAAGTTCCATCAAGTCAGTGGTGCAGTCAGACATGCATCACTGTCATCTCAGATAGCCAGAGTGAGTCTGCATGTGCAAATGGCATACGCTTATCCAGGGTGTGCACTGACACAAAACCCACATTCAGTCATGAACAATAACCAATTTAACTACATAAATATGATTATAGTTCTTTCATCACTCCCCACGCACTTCACCACTCTCTCACATATATACACTCTGAAACAGCAGCAAACTGCCCTCTTATCCTGATTTACATGGTCATGACATTTTATTCTCAAGTCATTTTAAGGTTTTAAAAATACAGCGTAGCGACCAGTAATTGCTGGCTTTTGGTGGGTAAAAATAATGTTCGTCTTGCACATCAAAAGTTTCCCACACATTGTAGCGGGCAGATTAAAAAAAAAAAAGAAAGACTAGTGTCTAAAAAGGGTGGCCTAAAGCAGTCCCACCCATAAGATAATTAGAGCAGGAGAAACAGCATGTAATCATCGAGTGTTAGAAAGCTACAGGGACCAGAGAGCATCGTCTAATCTGAAACCAAGCACTGTCTCTCTTCCTGTTAGCTTTAACAAGCACACTATCAATTAACACACAAGTGGAGTCACTCCTGCGGTGTCACATTTAGATGTTAGGGAAGACAAACAATATCTGGCCACATAAAGGACAACAAAGTCTGCTGGAAGCTTCTGCACTTCTATGGCAAATGCACAAACTGGAAACTGCCATCCCTCTGTGTCCTACACAACTGTGCACACGCTGCACAGTTGTTTTGTTTTGTTTTTTGTAAAGAATCTGACATTTAAACAGCTCCTGGTACCAAAGACAAAACGGTGCTTTGAATATGATAGGACTCTGACTCTACACTCACTGAAATCTCATGACATGAACTCGAGCCAGAGTGCAGAAGATACTCTCTACTTTTTCCCGACAATGGATACACAACACTTCAATCAATCTCACATTTCACAAGTAGGAGGTAGAGGTGTGTTTGGCAGTGCAGACAAGTAGACTGACAACCGATGTACCTTGGATTATCACATTTAGATGTGAAGACCCTGCTGTGGTCAACAACAACAAACTGTCAACATAGAAAACATTCTAAAACATTAAAAGGGATTATTTTAAAAGAATTATTTATGGCAAATATAGAGGGGGTGATGACACATGGCAACGGTTCTTGAGTGGAATTGAAATTCCATGACATTCTTCATTGAAATTGTCATGACTTGTTCTGGTTTTGAGACTTGTTCTAGACTCAGGACATGTTGGTTTTAATTTTAGACTTGCTTTCAATTTGGAACTTGTTGGTCTTGATTTGGGACTTGATGGTCTTGGCTTGATACTTGTTGTTCTTGGCTTGGGACATGTTCTTTACTTGAGACTTGTTGGTCTTGACTTGGGACTTTTTTTCACTTTGGACTTGTTCTTGATGTGAGACTTGTTGGTCTTGATTTGGGACTTGTTCTGGACTTGAGACTTGTTCTAGACTCAGGACTTGTTGGTTTTGATTTTGGACTTGCTTTCATCTTGGAACTTGATGGTCTTCATTAGGGACTTCTTTTTCTTTGCTTGACACTTAATCTTGACTTGAGACATGTTGGTCTTGACTTGGGACTTTTTCTTCACTCTGGACTTGTTGGTCTCGATTTGGGACTCGTTCTTAACTTGAGACTTGTTCTAGACTCAGACTCTCTTGTTGGTTTTGATTTTTGGGCTTGCTCTTGACTTGGGACTTGTTGGTCTTGATGGTCTTGACTTGGGACTTTTTCTTCACTTGAGGCTTGTTCTAGAATCAGGACTTGTTGGTCTTGATAAGGGAGTTGCTCTCGACTTGGGACTTGTTGGTCTTGACTTAAGATGTACTTGTGACAATGACTGCCAAAAAATCTGCAGTGCCAGCAAGTTATTTTGAGAGAAAGAAGGGACTACTGGATGATCATTTTTAGGGATTCCTGGTTTGTTCAACAATTTGGATCAGACTGAAATATACTACAACTATTGGATGGATTGCCATGAAACTGTGATGATCCCCTGACTTTTCAGCTAGTGCCATCATCAGGTCAAAATGTCATTTGGTCTGTGACCAAATACCTGCAAAACAAATAACATTTCCTACTTTATGTTTGAATACACCCTCTAAACGTCATCATGTTAACATTGTCATTATGGGCATGTTAGCATGATTATGTTAGCATTTAGCTCCAGCATGCTGAAGATGGTAATCTGGAAGTCGTTACACATGAACATCACAAGGTTCTTTGAACAATCCCATTTTAGCCATATTTATTTATGCTATTATTTATTATTATAGAATAACACAAAATCAGGGTCTGAAGATTAATTTATGGCCCCAAAAATCACAACCAAACTTCAGAGGGAACTGATGAATAAACTTCACCAACAGACAAATCACACAGACCAGAGATTATCATCAGAGTGGAATAAACCGCACAGAGCAATGTCTAATTGAGTGTTATTACTTCACAGTCTCTCCATTTTCAGGGAGTCTCTGCTTTCTCCCCAATGTGTGTATGAGTGTGTGACCTCCAGTACATTTCTAGATAACCTGCTAATTTAAAGGAAGGCTATTACTGTAGAACTCACAGCTGAGAAAACTCAATTTTTTTGTCAACCTTGAATTACTCTCTTCTCATTTGTTAAAGGCAACGCAATGGACAACTTGTCAGAAAAGTAATTGCATAAAGAGAAAAAAAACAGAGAGAGAGTGTTGGGGCCGAAGTAATTCACACTTCAACAGACTGAACTCCGCCCTGGAAATCACAACAGTGTTGCTGCGTGTTTCTTCAAAGTCTGAAAGTTTGAACAGACACCAGGGGCAGCGTGTTGACACATACAAGAGTGAATGTTTCTAGAAGAAGTGGAACATGGCTTCATCCAACTGATGGCTTTTGGAGCTGGAACACAGTGCCACACAACCGACAGCATTGTCTCTGGAAGCTGCTAAAGCTTGTCTAACAATCCCAGATTTTGCCTGTCACCTCGACTCATTTAGCCCCGCTACCAATATCGTTTCACAGACTGCATGTGACACCTCAAAGACGCACGCTACCAGGTGCTTGAATTTTTCATAAAAAACGATGCAGAGGCTGCTTTTCAATGACAACAATAGCCACTGTCAACGACACATCTGCTGCTCCAGCCACATATGTGCTAACTTTGCAAAAAAAAACGTGCCTTCATGTCTGCACACACACACACACACACACACACACACACACACACACACACACAAACGCACAGTGTCCAGAATGGTGCTGTCATGGTGGCATCACTCAAGCAGTGGGAGCTTCAGTCAGTCAGTCAGCTGGCGAGAGACAGACGGTGTGAAGCCAACACGAGCCTCCCCACAGCGACAGTGAGAGAAAGGGATGAGAGGACAGACAGAGGCGAGTGGAGGAGAGACAGACAGAGAGGAGTGGACAGATGGAGACAGACACGTGGAGGGATGGAGAAGGAGCAACATGGACGCAGATGGACGTCAGGCAGCAGAATCAGAGCAGGCGAGCCAGCTCGCCTCACATCAAACACTTTAAGTTTAGAATTTTCAGAAAGTTTAAAATGCAGGCAAGTGGTACTCAGAAATAATGTGTGATCACATGTGTCACACATTTAGATCCCATTTCAAACTCGTTTTGACACGTGATCTGTATTTGGATTAATTATCTGGATTTACACCTGGTATTAACACCCATTTCAAATGTTATCAGCCGATTGAATGGGCATTATCAGTTATTATCATCTCGTCTAATTCTTCAGACTTGGCAAATTGCACTTAACCGCATGGTGTGGAAGGGAAACCGTCGACATGGTTTACACACATGGTTAACACTGTGAATTCAAATAAAAGTACTTAGTTATGTTTACGCAACAGAACTACTTGATTAGGTGTAGGCAAATATCATGGTTTGGGTTAAAATAAGAACATCTGGTACTTACTCTGCATACGTTAAGTTATGTGTGTTATGTAACTTTCGCGCAGGACACAAACTGCGTTCTCCTGGGTGAAAGTCCTGTGTTTGATTGACCCATCCATCCACTCCGACCTCCTCCCTATGCAGACTTTGTCGCTCTTTATACTACGTCACCTGACTTCCTCCTTTGCCTCCCGCCATAATTACTACAGCCACTAGAGGTTTGTAACTTTGTCTAGTAGCCTAATGGTGATCAACCATGTGAATAGAAGATAACAGCCTTCTTAACCTACTGTACTACTGGCAGGCCCCTTCTAACCCATATCTATGAGGCTGATAACCACTGATAACGCCTCTTCAATCGGCTGAAAACATTCAAAGAGAGTGGTATTAATATGAGTTATTGTTATCTCAATTCTGCTGCATTGTGAAGGTGAAACCTTAAACTTGTTGAAGTCATTGATTTTATTTGGCCTGGTCCTATACTTGTTGTTTTGTATAGGCTCTTTTAAAGCAGTGGCCACAAATTAATTGCCACATAGTCAGCATGGAGCCTTTGGGCCACAATCCTGGGACTGTTTCCTGCTTTGCCCGGTTGGTAATTCAACCTTGGCGGTGAGCACCAGCCTTCCTGTAATTTGACCTTTTTTTTCAAAAGAAACAGTGAGCTCTCACAAAGCATGTAAATTGAGACAGAGTGAACAAAGAAAAGAATATGAAACTTAAATAATAATTCTGGTTTGTTACAACGGGGGTCTTATTTGTTCTCTATTTTACCATGCTTCCCATCAGTATAACAACGTTGTACTAACCAAAGTTAGTTGCTGAGATCTGAGAACACAGTGACATCACTACAATGCCATTAAAAGGCAACAAACGCAAAGCAGGCCGATGATCAGACAGGTTGTAAACAAGCCAACAGTTTAACCAGATTAGGTCTGTGATTGTCTTTAAATTTAATTTAAACCTTATTACAATGATCATATACATACAATTACATTCATGAATTTGACCTCTGCATCTAACTTTAATTTAATTTTAGCAATCATTTACCACACTAGGTATTAATTAGCTGTTTTCTGATACCAACAACCAGCAACAATACCTCCTTTATCGGAGTGACTTTAATCTCAGTGGATTACCAGTAGTTATTCAGATTATTTTAGAGATAAAACTGAAATTGAGCGCATTTGAAATGTCACTAATAATCCCTCATTGCACAGAAGAACAGTGTGCACACAATATAGTAAGCACAGAAGGTCAAAGTTAAAACAGGAAATGGGTCTGCAAACTTTAATGGATGTTTTAGAGCAGACAGTTTGTGCAATTTGACAAAATAATCTTACCTCAAGGTCCAGTTGTTAGCTTTTTTTCTGGAGGTTTCAACTGCATCTCAAGGTCTTTATCAGCAAAATAGTAAATCCATTTGTTTATTAAAGGCTGCGAGATGTGGTAGAAAGGTTCTACAAAAAAGCAAGTGAATGGACCTTGAGTTGAGCCCATTGGCAGGCTTTAAAGCAAATTTTACATAGTGGCCAAACGAGGGAATTACAACTTCCGTGTCCGTCACGTCATGCCATTAACCAAAAAAAATATGTTTTTTCCCCCCATAGACTTACTTTGGGAAAGAGACATCTGTAAATCAACAAATATTTTTTTTTTGGTAAATCAACTTCCCAGTATGAACACTTAAATAGCCCTTATTTAAATCATTAGGCCCTAAACGTTGTAAAATGGACTAATAGCTGAATCCAGAGTGAAAAGAACTGGATACGAAATTCACTGATACATTTTCACAGAATTTTCATCTTCATAGATACACAGTGTGTTGTTTATTTTATATCATATCTGCTTATGTGGGATGGATAAATAATTGAACTTTATTCATTATTAATGTTATTATTGTTTATTGAAAATAGATAAACCAAAAGCCTGCAGTGTATAAGAGCAGACAGTGCTTTTATGTGAAACACAGTGATAATATGTGACTGTCTTTGGACAGACAGGAAAGTCAGACAGCCTACTGCTGTGCATAACAGTATACTGAAGCTATTATGTCTTTCTTTATAAAAGTATGTGATTGCAGTGACATGTGCACAGCATGGAGGTGCATTTAGATTGTTTGAAATTCTGTTTGAAACTTCAGCCAGGTATATATACTCCAGTTAGAGCAGACAGGCATTCTGCAATAATCCTGAATGAAAGTAATGGTGTGAGTGAGTCACGGCTGGATTGGATTGGAACATAAATAGAGTGACCTGCTGAAAGGCTCCATCTGTGAGGCAGGCCGGAGAAATTCATTCTTATTCGCTGGCTGAGATTTAAGTTTGCTGCATCATTATTTAGAGGAGAAAATGAGGTATAAGAGAAAGGAGACAGGATGTGTGTGTGTGTGAATGAGACGAAGAGGTAAAAAGACATAGACAGAGACACAGATGAAGGCATGAAATCGAAACCTGATTTGTGAAATTTACTTTAACTACATCAAATTAACCAGGACATTTGTTTTTAATTGTGTCTAATATCTGCAGATCATTTAAACTTCTTTCAAATTAAACAGTGAATTCAACCATCAAAGTTTCTGTAGGTGGCACCTACCTAAAAAATGACTTCCTTTCTGCTATGTGCATACAGTATGATATTATTTCATGAAATATTATAATCTGGATATAAATGGTCCACAGAGGACATATTTGGATTATTTGGTGGATCTAATTCTAATACCTACATAAACAAATTAGACGTTTGTCAATGCCATATGAAATGACCCATATGCAAACCCATTAAAAAGACAATTGTGTGTTTTCTGATGCATCACCTCCATCACCAAAGTTTGCCTCCTAGTGACATCTTTTCCCCAACATGTGCAAAATCTGATCTGACTTTTTGTAGTTATTTTTTGCATGGTTGTTTTGCCCATTTTTGTAGTCATTTTGTGTCACTATAGTCATTGTGAGTCTCTTTGTAGTTGTTTTGTGTCCCTTTTAGTCATTTCGAGTCTCTTTGTGGTTGTTTTGCACCTTGCCATAGTGGTTGTGTGTCTCTTTGTAGTTTTTATGTGTCTCTATAGTCGTTGTGAGTCTCTTTGTAGTTGTTTTGTGTCTCTAGTCATTTCTAGTCTCTTAGTGGTTGTTTTGCACCTTGTCATAGTGGTTGTGAGCCTCTTTGTAGTTTTTATGTGTCTCTTTGTAGTCGTTCTGAGTCTCTTTGTAGTTGTTTTGAGTCTCTTTGTAGTTGTTTTGAATCTCTTTGTAGTTGCTTTGAGTCTCTTTACAGTTGTTTTGTGTCTCTTTGTAGTCATTTTGAGTCGTTTTGTAGTTGTTTTGCACCTTGTCATAGTGGTTGTGAGCCTCTTTGTAGTTTTTATGTGTGTCTCTGTAGTCGTTCTGATTCTATTTGTGGTTGTTTGGCCCCTTTTTATAGTTGTTTTGAGTCTCTTTTTAGTTGCTTTGAGTTTCTTTACAGTCATTTTGTGTCTCTTTGTAATCATTTTGAGTCCCTTTGTAGTTGTTTTGTGTCTCTTTGTAGTCATTTTGAGTATCTTTGTGTCAGTCGTGTGTCCCATACGGTGACAAATTCATTTTTTTTTTAATAAATTACTATTATTGTGTGGCGTGTTTTGACAAAATGAGCCCTCTTTTCAAAATTGTGCTTAAGCAATCACAAGAAACTGTTGTATTACTGGTGGTGTGTTTTTGTGAAACCCTCACTGTTCCTTAATCTGGCCAAATTGTCCACGCCTACACGAGAACATAATGTGTTTTTTGGATGGGAATAGAGCTCACTGACGGAGGACAGAGGGATAACTGACACCTGGCTGTGACTAATAACTACTTGTCTCTCCTTTAACTTAGTCTTTTTGAATTTGTTACTGGGATTCTGTTTCATTTTTCTACGACTACACTTGATTCTATTCCAATCCCTGACATTCAACCAGATGGTTTCGTTTGTCAGAATATGCAGGTTCTGCTGTATTTCTGTGTCCTCTCTCTTTAAATGAAAATGCTTTTTTTTCAGCCTCTGTGTTCCATTTGTCCTCTGACACCATTGTAAGTGGCTTCACTTGCTCTAGTTCTTTCAGGGCAAGAGGGGAGGGTGGAAATTGCCTCCCTTAATTGAGTTACCTTGCATATCTATTCCCTATTCCCACCCGATCTGATCACCCTCTCTCTCTCTCTCCCACTCTCTGTCTCTCTCACTCCATCACATTATCATTTGGCTTGTCAACAGATTTGGAGGTGAAGCTGCCTTCTGCTCTCCTCATTTTCACTTGGACTCTGTCTCATAGACAAACCTTCCATTTCCATCAGAGGATAGCTCATAAACCTGAATCTACAAGGGCAAAAATGAAGACTCCATCTCTGTCCCAACAGCAGCTGAGAACAGTTTCCAACACCACACATTTACATCGGCACTAAGGTTGAATGTATTTATATGTCCGTGATGCTGAAGTAGACATATTTACACGATATGAACCGCGTTCGTCCCTCCTGTTAAAACATTTGCTCACAGTGATGAACCTACAGAGCATTATCACCTGAATCTACAGCTTCACTGCAGCACTACGACAACTTTAACTTCATCGTTTAGCTTTCCGGCTTCAACTTTACTGTTTCCGTTCACTCTCACCGCTCTCATGGTGTTGTTTTCAGTAGGCAGCAATTTCAATGAGGAGAGACTTCATTGGATTTTGGATCATAGCAGAAAATAAGCTCTGTGGCAAACATGTTTAGTTCAGCTAGATAACCTTCACAAATGAACACAACTTTTATTATTTTTTTAAATGTAAATGCAATCGGCAGAGATAAAAAGCTAACGTTAGGCTATAAATGAACTACAACACGGTGGCATGACTTCAACGTCACCACCACTGAGTAGATGTGTTTCCCCGTGGTCGGCGTGATGACGTTTGATGTCCTCAACAACCTCTGTAGTGTCATTTAGCCACTTGTTAGCAACCACCTTTATTAAGACACGTAAAAGCTTCAAAACAAAACAGTAAAATCTCTTATCTCAGGCGTCTAACCAAAAACCCATTGACTTTCATACGAGGGAACCGGAAGCACAAACATGTTCACTCTTCTCTGGCTTTTAGGACTCATTCCCGCACCACTCTATATTGGACTTATATACATGGTAAATGGAACGGTAAATGGACTTGCATTTAGCACCTTTCTAGTCTTCCAAGCACTCAAAGTACTTTACACTACATGTCAACATTCACACACATATGATGCAGAGGCTGCTATGCAAGGTACCAACCTGTTCATCAGGATCTAAATACTCATTCACACATTCCTTCCGGAGCAATTTGGAGTTCAGTAGCTTGCCCAAGGACACTTTGACATGCGGACCGGAGGAGCCTTTGAATAACCCTCATGTTTACAGAGTTCTCAGAAAAGAGGTGAGCTTACCTGAGGTCTATTTGTAGTGTTGTTTGTGTGTGTGTTTGCGTTGCCAATTTCAGGTATTTGTTGCATTTTGAATAGGAGTGTTTTCCCAATGATTGCAAGAGATTTCATCCTTGAACATGTGGGTCTAATGTAAGAAACAGTGTGTAGTGTTTTACAAGTGTGTTGCAGAATTGCACTGAAAGTGCAAATGTGTTTGCGATTTCAGTGCCTTTGTTTAAGGCATGGTTACAAAAGTTCAGGTTTTTAGTGTGTAAAAAGTAATAATAAAAAAAAAAACAACTGTAAAAAGTGATGGTATGTCAACTTTGTGTTCACAACTTGTTTCTGTTGCCTCCAAAGGGCAAAATAAATCAGTTATTGCAGGTTTAATATAAAGGTTGAATGAATGAATGAATGAATGAATGAATTTGTACTCTCAGGGCCCTATCATACACCCGGCGCAAAGCGGCACATAGCGCAGCGCAAGTGTCACTGCTAGTTTCAGACAAACACAGACATTTTTTTTCACGCCCAGCGCCCACATTGTATAAGTAGCACTTGCGTGCATCTATACGCCCATGGGCGTGTTAGTCTTAAAATGAGTTGTGGTCAGGCGCATTTCTATCTTGAGGCAGCAGAAAGCGATTGCGCTATTAACCACCAAATCCCTGGTGTAAAGTCTGGCGCAGTATTTTCCTGCTATTTAAAGGCGGCGTTATTCAGATATTAAAATGTCTCGCTTGTTACACACACCAACAGGGACGCACAGCAGCGCTCCGCCTCGGTTAAATACAGTGTCAGGATTCGAACAATGTTTTTCTTTATGTTAAGGAAAACACTAAATATAGATGATAGGTTATAATTCAAAACATGATGGAATAGAATGAATTGAGGCTCTCGGGCATTCTGTATAACTCAACCTGCAGCGCGCTCTCAGCAGTGACCAGAGAGATCACGATGCACACCCGCCTCTGTGTGGTCTCCTCTCCTCATCCCTCTGTGTCTGTGTGTAGACGTACATCTCCGGAGGATTCTGCTCAGCCGGTCCGAGCCCCCAGTGGGTTATATCAGAAAGTAATACAGTTTTCATTATTTATCAATACATGTTTATCATATTTAGATTTGTGCTTATTATCTTATAATATTTTTTGCCCTTTCCTGAGCCGCCTGAACCAGTTAAATAGGTTATTGGTGAATTTGCTCATATGCAGTCAAATGGAGTTGTTGATTGAACAGAGGATAGGGAGACCGGCCAAGCACCACCTTGTGCCTTTCTTCTTTGCACTCAGATTATGCGCTGCTTAATTTACAAAAGTGGAGTTGGACTAAATGCTAAACCCTAAATGCACTTTAGACCATGCGTTATAGATCGTCCAAAATAGGGCCCTCAGTGTTGTTGAAAATCCAGCCTTTTAGACGATGAAGTTGTATTTTGTTGTTTTGTATTGTAGAGGTCTGGGGTCGCCCATCTGATAATCCAGCCTACCTTTAATTGTGCAAAAAATGTGGGCTCCGGCTCTTCAGATTTCTCGTTTCCCTGAAGTAGAGAGTAGGCAGGAGGTAAAGTTGTGTGTCTGCTCTCATTGTAATTATCAGCAGCAGCTTGTCTGTGTCCATCCAGCAGCAGTCCAGTGTTAACCAGTGATTCAGTGCTCTGATCAAAGAGGAGGTGAGCCGGGCCGGGAGAGGGGTTAGACCAATCAATAGGCACTCATTAGTAAGAACACTGCGGAAACACTGCGCACAGTCCACTGCTGATTAGCAAGAAGTCTCTGAATAACACTTCTGGAAGTGTGTAAGCCCCCCCCAATCCTCCCCTTTCTCTTTCTCCCCCCGTCTATCTATCCATCTTCCTCCATCTCTTGCAGCCTGCTGATGAATTGAACAGCCACATGACAGTCTGCTGCTTCTCTTCCCTGGCATCCTGTCTTTACATCATTATCATCATCACCTCGCTCCAATCCTAACCCAATTACCAACACATTTAACATTTATCTTAATTACCCCCACTCCCCCCTCTTGCCCCCTCTGACTTAATTAATGTAATCAATAATTAATTTAAATATCACTTTTTAAATTAATTATTGTTGCATTGCGGCTAATTAGCCATGCTAATTAACAGAATGTGTCAGTATCCCCTCTGCGTATGTCACAGATCAAATTCATAAAGTGTTTCATTGTTTACAGGCGAGTCCTCATTATCAGCTCCCACCGACTCTCCCCGAGACTTTGCTCGTCTTCTTCTCGTTTGTTTGTTTTGTTTTGGATGGAAACATCCGACTGTCCCGTTGCTAAGCTGCACATCAGTTAGGAGCTTTAATTGTCTTGTCTTTTTTGCCCCCCCCCTCCCTTGTCCAACTTTATTATTTATAGGTCGCCGCAGCTCGCACTGGGCATTCTTCATCATTCCTCTCACTTTTCTGTTTCATTCCATCATTCATTCCATTTTTCATCATCTCTCTCTCTCTCTCTTTCTCTGCCCGAGTGGTTGTTCCTGTGTTTCTCTCTCTGTCTTGACATTTAGCCATTCTACAGAGAGAGCTGTTGTCATGCTGTGTTCCGTCTACAGCACAGCAAACAAGGAGATGGTATGATGACAAGAAAAGGGGGAAATAGTTATTTGATTACAGTGGCTGTTTTGCATGACAAACAGAGGGAGCTGATGCACATATACAATTGACTGACAGCTTCTTTTATACAGCGTTGTTAAGATGCTATGGAAGCCCTGAGAGGCAAGTGAGAAAAACAAAATTCTGGTGATTGATTTTCGAAGTCTGATATAAAGTGTTTTCTCTCCTGTGTTTATGACTTCGGAACAAGTGAAAAGCAAGGATGTGTTCCTTTTTTCATCTGTGAAAACAGGTGGGAAGAAAAAAAAGTTTTGGCAGATGATTATTTTTTTGTCAGGCTCATCTTTCAAAGTTTGTTGTTGCGATACTAATTTCGACCACAAGAGGTTGAAGTGAACCACTGCCCCATGTTAGTGGCATTCGTGTTTTCTTCCGGGTGAGTGTTAATTTATTAATGCACTCTATACACAATGTACATATTGTGTGTTGGCAAGTTATATATCATTACTGGCATGTCTTTCTTTTGGGCTAGAAATATATTTTAATTTAGCGATAATCTGTCATTAGAGAAAACATGAATGCTCTTCGAGATTATCCTGGCAAAAACATTTTTTCACCTGTTCTTAAAGGTATAATATGTAACCATTGTTGGTTGGTGTTTGCTAACATACAGCATTCAAAGTTGGCTCTTCCTTCTTGGCTAAATGAGCAAGTGAGGGAGAGGGAGAGCAGCAACAACCGAGCGAGCTATAGAGTGAATGAAGAGGGGGAGCGGCGTTAGCGAGAACAAAGCAGTGAATCAGAGAAATATAATGTTATTTTCTGATTGTTTCATAGCGGTTACATTCTAAAACACAAATAAACACACAATTAACTCCACAAACTTCCGGACAACCCTGATTTTGATTTGATACTGTGGGAGTGAGACCAGGTTGATTTTCAAAAGACACTATGCATGTAACGAGCGAAAACTGACACGCCTTCCCTGACACGTCCAAAACTGATGCTGAAGGGGTACTTAGAGTGTCATGGTTTGAAGCGTAAGGTTACCGACCAAGCGTCAGTATTTGACATGTTGGAAGCCAGAACAGGTTATTTCCATGGGAAGCATCAATAACCATCTCCCACACAGTGGATGCGACAGTCCCAAACCTTGTGGTTTTATTCACTGCAATGCATTTCATCTCAGGCTGCACTCAAACACCTGTGTGGTACGAATCAGAGGCCCCTGAAAACAGCTCATTAAGGATCCTGTAACAGCAAATATCTATAATCCCTACCACATTCAAGGGGCCCTCTGGGTGAATCATTCAGAGTCCCTTGTACAAATGTGTGTTACAAGAATGTGAAGCAGGCTGTTGGCAAAAAAAGAGAATTGAGCTCAGCTGACTTATCCGATTAGGAAGGGAGTGGTTAGGAAGCTTGTCAGATCTCCAGTGGGGAGGAGACGGTTAAAAACAGGTCTGATCCCAGCAGCCTCCTTCCCTGAGCAAACGCTGTTGGATGCTTCCATTTAAAAGGCCATTACTCCTCATCATGTCAGACACAGAATGAGACCCGATATAGAAAAGAGGGCATTAGCATGTTGAAGCAATTCACCAAAGCTAAACTCCCTACAGATTCAGCTACGCTTCTCTCTTCAAGTGGGTGCAGCAACTGCTGTCTGATACCAAAACAGTACTTTTTTTTTAATACCTCACTTGTGTGGATTTCATAAAAACCTCACTTCTCTAACAGTACTGAAGTTGCATGCCCAGACCTACTTTTTAAAATATTTTTATACTAAGCTACAAGTGGCAGTGTCACACTTGGCATTTAACACTTTAAGTGGGATAAACCACTACATCCATTACTGTAAATTAGCATTTAAATGTTTTATTCCAATGATGACCTCGGTATTCCACAACATAGAAAGACGGTCTGCACTCTCCAAGTGCCCTTCTAGGTTACTTTAACCAATCAGTATGATACATATCTACCCCACCGTAATTTTCAGTCGAAACAGAAGCTGGTAGCGGTTGCTGAGAGCAGTTAACTTTAAGTTTTTTTTCATGTGAGTCAAAGAAATATGTTTATTTAAGAGCTGTTGTTTCTCTTTAAGTTGAGTTACAACAACCTGAACCATTGCATCCATCTCATCCATGCTTGTCAACGTTTATCTTTCACTATTTGTCATGGATCTAACTAGGTAGACAGCTCGCTATGTAGGAAGGTAATGTCACAATTCTTAATAATAATGGTTGATGGTCAAATGGCATAACACCAGATCTATTTGAATCACTGAAGCAAACTGAGATCAGGCTGTTCTCATACACCGTTCGTAGATACCTACAAAATGTAATGCACTGGAATTTGTGTATATACAAAATCAATTAGTACGTAAACCATAAAATCGGGAACTAGGAAGTAAAATGAGGTAAAAACACCATGTAGGGAGGAGGGCAGGGTGGATGGGTGGGTAAAAAAACAAAACAGACTTTAGCCCAGGAGACCGCTGTTCGTATTCCGTGTTAAACCAGACGTTAACGTTGGTTTATTTGTCACGTAACGTCGGAGTTATTTTAACCCAAACCACAATCTTTTCCTAAACCAAACTAAATAGTTTTGTTGCCTATCATGTTTCCTGTGAAGACAGAAGTTTATTTTGAAAAGTCTGAATGCATGTAACAAGCGGTAATTGTAAGAAAACGCATGACAAATGAGGAATGACATTTCGTAAGATATTATATGAATGTTTGTATGAGAATATGCTGCTGAGATAAAGGTGGCAATTCAGAGCTCCGTGAAGGTAAACTAAGGACACTTTGTCCTTACAGTTGAGAACAAAACTGCACCATAGCTGAATTCTTCTATCTGACAAACTATATATAGGCAAGTAGACAGGAGGACCTGGGGATTGAACTCCCCAACCCTGCAATTATTGGACAACCCCTGCTACTTCCCCAGCTCCAGCGATCCATATAGAGACACCTACCTATACATTTACATACTATACCATACTTAAAAATAGGAATTAACTTGGTGAGTACAATGTTATTATTAAAATGAATGAAGGACAAAACTACCAGTATAATACCCACGTTATAATACACAAGATTTATCCTTTAATTTGGTGTACACTTTAACTTTGAGACGGTACATTATGCTTGAACACACACACAGACACTTGAGGCCAGTGCATGCAGATATCATTGGCTTTGGACCCTTGTACATGCTGGCTGAAGAAGCTTGGGAAGCACAGCCAAAAGCAGGCTGAATTTAATGGCATGGAGGGCAATTATTGTGCATCCCGTGGAGACCGACACTAATTTAATAAGTTATGCGTTTGTTCGGTGTGCCTACCCTCCAGCCTCATCAGCGAGAGGCTTTCAGAGGGACTACTACCAGACTCCACCAGACTCATTTTTTTTCTCTCTCCATCCCTCCATTATGATAAGCTGGGGCTTAATTAATTTAATAGGGTCAGGAGTTACTACCACCTCCACTGCACACACTTTATTACCAGGAAGCATCACCTGCATTATGATTTTTTTTCTTTTTCAGTGCACATATTTTTGAAGTCTTTTCTCTCAGGCCCCCTGAGGTCCACAGTGAGGTGAGCAACATCATGTAATATTATGTGTATGTACATGTATACTTGCCATATAGGCTCAGAGTGTCCCATTAGCACTTACAAAGTTCAGCGCACAGAAGGAGAGAATGGGGAATAGCTCCAGATAATTGGTCATTATGACCAAAAAAAACCTCAGGAATGTTGATTTGTGTGAGAAACAAGAAACATCATTTCACCCTTTAGAAGATTCCTTTCATATCGAGATCATTAATTTTCATTGTAAGACTAGATGGACATTAGTTAGAGTGTAGCAGACTAAAATAATGAGTCATCCGTTTTGAACAAATTGCAAAATATATGCCTCTTAAAACTTGAAATCTTGAATCTTAAAGAGGAACTTTGGTATTGTTCAACCTGGACCCTGTTTTCTCATGTTTTTGTGTCTAAGTGACTAATGGGGACAACATTTGTTTTTGCCACTGACAGGCTCAACATTATGAAGAGTACCCTACAGAGAACGGGCGGCCATCGAATTCAAAGATATAAATCGTCTAAATATTCAGCCAAGACATTGAAAATATTTTAGATAACACTAAGCTACGCTTTCTGTACTCAAACACAACAAACTCTGCCCGGCTGGCACTCGCGTTTCCACCATGGACGTATTCCACTATTCTACGGTTGTCTTCCGGCAACACGTCACTTCGCCAGATTTCAGAGCGAGACTCTTTCCATGATGGCAGACACTTATAATAACAATCAGAGCCTGTCATGACAAAAACAAGCACTTTTAGTGCCAGCTTGCCCCAATAGGATTACATTGCAGCCTATGAGCAGCTACCGTCTACAGCGCTCTCCCTCAATACTGGACCAATTTCAGAAATTGTTGTAGCTTTTAGTCAGTTAGACATAAAAACATGGGAAAATAGGTTTGAAAAATACCAGTTACCCTTTAAGTATTTCTCTATTGCATTAAATATTCATGACTAAATAAACCACAATCAAAGCTAAGGTTTGGAACAAAATTTCATTAGTTATTATTTATTGAGAGTTTCACATACAAAAACTTAGTGAGTGTGGGTTGATCATATTTGATTGGCTGCTAACTACTCTGACTGGTGCATGGGAATGGTGGCATCAACTTTTTAACAGAGCACCGCCCACCCGTAAAACAATCACAGACACAAACACAAATACAGAAATCTGTCATGAAATAACCAAAACTGTTCAAACTTTGGCAGATAATAGTGTGTTCTTGTTGGATCACATCACTCAGAATAAGGAACTGATTGAGAAAATAGCTTTTCAGGACCTTTAAAGGATAAGGCTAGTGTTATCCTCATTTTCTTACAAACAAAGTGAATGAAAAGTGCAAAACCAATGTTCATACGTTACTCCATCCTTCAGTACTTTCTCAAATCTTGAGAAAAAAAAAAAGTATTGTAGTTTTTAGCAAAAAAATATTTAAACAGGAGGAAATAATTAATTTGTTGGGGATCATTTTTCAGTGCCAGATTATTACAAATTCTGTGCATTAGTGAGTATTTACAGCACCAGAATGTATGTGGCATTAACTCACAATAAACTACAGAGCCTATGTTCATTTTAATGGCCTGGCCACACCATTCAAAACAGTAAAATGTCAGGGCGACATGAATTCATTTTAATGGATTTGCTCACAATGGCACAGGTATTGTTACTTTTACTTTCGTAAATAATTGAAATTTCTCTCCCACAACTTTGACAATGAGCTGAAGCTCACTATAAAGCTCCATGAAGCTGAGGGGAGCTGCAGATTCACCTGAAAGTTCTCTGGTTCATCACCACCAGAGATGATAAATTGGTATTATAAAAAATATTCATTATACTGTATATCCATGAAATAAGCCCAGCCCTCCACACCTCAGCTGTTACTAGCAAACATGCTAGTGATGCGGGGACTGCCCATTATTCTGAAACCCCAATAGTCCGAAAAATGTCCCATTGGACCGAAAGCTCATTTGTCTGACAGTCCATTATCCTGAAAACATAGCCCAAAATACACACTCTCCATGCAACAAACAGAAGAACATGGCTAATTATTATGCAGAATGACGTTATTGGACCTTCACAATTTATTTCCTACTGTTGGAGGCATGACCCGCCCTACTCTGTTAGGTTGGTTATGTTTAGGCATGAGGAGTGAAATTGGTTAGGGTTAAGGTAAAAATATTAGAGTAAGTAAATCAGAGGCAGAGTAGGGCGAGTCATGCCTCCACCATAAAAAAATGTTGTGACCAAGAAGGTCTAATGATGTCATTCTGCATAACAATTAGCCATGTGCTTTGGTTTGTTGCATGGAGAGTGTGTATTTTGGGCTTTGTTTTCAGGATAATGAGCTGTCAGACAAATGAGCTTTCGGTGCCCACTGTCTAGCCCGTTCTCATTCCCAGGGCGTCAAATACCAATGCTTTTTCATGGCTGTCAGTGTTTAATACCGCTGCACAAGGCACCCTTGAGCGCCGGTACGCAACGCACTGGGCTTTCCATTAAATACAATGTAAACCCATCCATGACAACAGTAAATGCACAGGAAAAGTGCTGTGGTGGTGACATAGTTTAAAGAGTGAAAGAGACACAGGGAGGGCGGGCGGTGGATGGGTCCAACAAACAAGACTTTCATCCAGGAGACCGCTGTTTGTGTCCCGTGTGTTACGTTTCACTTTCACTTTGCTATTGGTTTATGTCCCGTTTTCATGTAAACCTAATTAAGTGGTTTTGTTGCCTAAACCTAAGCAAGTGTTTTTTGTTCAATTCACAACATTAAGCAAGTTTACTGAAAATGAAAAGTGACGCCAAGCGGTCGTTAAGCATGTGTTTACATGCGACCAAAAAGTGATGCGGTGGGGTCTGACATAGCGTCACTATGTGATGAGTCGAGGTGAGAACTTGTTGGGCTGTCGGACAAATGGGCTTTCAGTTCAATGGGACATATTTTGGACTATTGGGGTTTTGGAATAATGGTCCATCGGAATAATGGCACGGCACCAGCGATGCGCCATCCCTATTGATTTCCACCAGACTGGTAATACGGAGGAAAGATTCCCTCCAAGACTTGTATGGGGATCAAATAGCTGGCTTAGTATCCCTTCATTCAGCCCTCTACTGTAGATGTGTCTAATCACAGCTGTAAGCTCGTGTGCTGCCTATAAGCACAGCCAGGTAACACAGGATGAGAGCAGACTGTGTGCCTCTCCTCTCCTCTGTCTCCTCCTCACTGCAACTTCTTAATCCTCTTAGCATTCAACTTGCTGCTGTAGGGTGACAAGACGTCAATAAGCAGAGAGAAAATGCAAAGCAGGCCCTATACAACAGCTGCCAGAGGACCTGCGCTCGACACACAGCAAATGTTTCAATTAAAGAGTTGACGGCATTCATCCGGAAGCTTTAAAACATACGGAAGTGTCTGATCAATACGGGAGATAACTGATTCCCCTTTTCTCCTGACACGCTCTAAAAGGAAGGATTAAAGTACATGTTCACCACTCAAGATTGCAGTGGCTCCCCAACAGGGGAATATGGGATCTTATTTCCAGCATCAGTTGTTCACAGGATAATTCTCCTGTTTCTCACCCTAGGCGGGTTGTTTGTCTTCTGATTGACTCACAACCTTATCTTCTCAACTAAATCTCAACATGGGGTACTATGTTTTCCATCACACTTGGTTCCGGAAGTAAAAGTTCCATTAAATCTGTACCATAGAAGATATTACGTGACTCTTCTACTGTAGATGGAAACTAAAATGACCAGTACACAAGATAAACTGTGTTAGAAAATATCTTGGAACTTGGTTCTTTGATTAAAAAGTCAAAGGTACAAGCCTGAACATAAACACTGAAGGAGACTCTCAAGGTGCATTTTGGCAAGAAACATCCAATCATCCACCCCACTATTCTGTCATGTTCACCACTAATGGTGAGCGGGAGCTAAAGTTGTAGTACTGTTGAGAAAACTGGTTATAGAATCTGCATCTTAAATCCATTTGCTTTTAATGTCGGAGTCAGGTGTGGATGAATTCAGCAGCCACAGCAGAACCTTTTGTTTACAACTGCATAGACGAGCATTTTGAATGTGCTCTGATTCACCTCTCTGACTTCCTCAAAGCGATGGCAGCCAAGGCTCATTGGTATTGTAGTGTTTAGAGCCATGCCAATATGACAGACAAAACATGATTTCTCAGTAACAAAGTTGAAATAATTGACACTGATGGAGTGACTCCTGGCGGGGAATTTTACAACAGCTTAGAGTATTAGGGCGCTTTCACAAGCCAGCGTTTAGTCTGTTTTAATCGAACTCTGGTGCGGTTCAACCCTTGGTGCATTCAACCTTCATTTGGGCAGTTGTGAACGCAGTAATCGCATTCTGGTGCGGACTAAAACAAACAGTCCAAGACCGCTTGCGAGAGGTGGTCTCGGACCGTTTCCAAGCGAACCAAAACAAAGGCTGCCTGTGTGGGCATTTGTTGAGATGGACACAGGTAAACGACAGGTTAACATGAGTTAGGAGAAGACTGACTTGGACTTCTGCAGAAGTCCAATGTTTGCTTGACATCTGGGCAGAAGAGAACACACATAATATGCCAAATAAAGTCCACAAAATAGTGACATTTATAAAGTCATTCCAGGTAAACTGGAGAAGGGATTCGTACGCACAGTAGATCAGTGCCGAGTAAAAGTGAAAAAAACTTTTGACAGCTATATTTCAAAGTCTGCGATTCCCTGCATAGGCGTAGCAGCTCTCGAGGCAAAGAAGATAAATTCACTCCTTCGTACAAGACCCTCAGCAAATGCTTGTTTTTTTAATTTGTCCCGCTTTGATTTGTGCACTGCGAAACCGAACCAGAATAAATATAAAATGAACCAAATGTATCACGTTCATTCTGATTTGGACTAGCCAGACTATGGCTTGTGAAAGCACCCTTAAAGACAAAGCTAAAAAAGCAAATACTTATAATAATAACTTTTTTAATAACAAATAAAAGGTGGGAAAATTGTTTACTGTACATGCAATAGATACATGTGTGGACATAGTGCAAGTAGTAAGTAGTAAAGTTGTAGTGCAGTTATGAATGACATCATTTAAAGCCAGAATGCCACACACAACCTAAGCTCATGATGAAAAGTTTTCTATTTCTGTTGTGGCTTCATCTCAGCCACATACAGTATATCCCAAGAGTCAGAGTCACATTCTTACTACTAGCTCATTCACTCTCTCCAACTAAAACTGTGCTCATTCTAGTAGTCTGTATAAAGTCATATATGACATACAGAATGTATCTACTCTCAGGTTAGAGACCAACACATAGAGTAACCTGATCAACCTCTGACATAATGAAGGCTGGGAAACCCGATACCAATGTTTATTGTCTTTGTGCAAATTTAATTTATGTATTTGTTTAGTCAGTATAGGGTTGGGCAATATGAATACAATATTCTATCATGCATATGACAACTATAGGTGTTTTAGGAGATACTAAATATGAATATAGTGACAAGAAGAATTATTCAGGTAGAAAAACCAAGAGATCTGAGAAAAGGATCACTGAACTGTAATAGAGAATCTGAAAGTGTGCCCTGTTATCCTCATTTGGACACCCCCCCCAATATATTGTTATTATTTACTTCATCCATCATCACTATTGGCAGTTCATGCCATAATGACAGTCACTATAAGAACCCAGCACACAGTCAGTTTTAAGGAGAGACCCCAACAGGAAGGACAATGGGTGGAAAAGAGTGAAGCATGGGAGCGTTACACTCTGTTTGGATGTGCCCTTGCTATTCCCGGGTCACACATTTCCATCTGTCAGTTGGAGCTGGGTGATTGCTATGCATGCTACTCATGCATCAATGATTAGTAGCTTGAGGGAGCTCTGACTGAGGGCTAGGATTAAGAGAGAGGAAGGGCACACTACAAGAAAAACACCTTCTTTTTTCTTTCTTACTTCTTTGATTTTTCTCTAATTGTACAATTACTGATGATTTAAAGTTTCAACATGATTCCTTACTCCCTTTCCCTTTCTACTGTGCTAGAATACATTATTAAAAAAGAAAGAAAGAAAAAAAGGAAAAAAAAAAGCTGTCACAAATAATAAGACCTGTATCTGCATAACTGCTATTTTACAGCTTCTTTGAGTGGAACATTGTGGCTGGGAGCTACTACTCTCTGCAGGAGCTTTATTCTCTTCTCCGGGGACTGTAAAGGCCCACATGAAATAAACTCATAACTCAGTTTGAAACCGCAGACAGTCCCTGGGCACCGGCCACTGGTCAGGCTGCAAATTTTCCACCCAAATGGCAGCCTCACAAAGGCCACAGATCTGGCTCCATCACCGCTGATTTGAATGGTATTTGACTAGGACCTTCATCGTGTGGTTAGGCCGTTTTGACTGGAAATAGCATCAAACAGCAGAGTGACCTATAACTTTTGGAAAGACAGGTAGTGAACCGCAATCATAGAACTCTGCCCACAGTAAATTTCAGTAAAAAAGACATAATTTACTTTTTAGACGCCTCGGCTGTAGTAAATCCAGGTGTTATTCAGTTGAGATGATGGCTTTATAAAGATAAATAGAGCCAGTCAATCCCCTTGAAAATGCAGTTGGTTGGCTAAACTATTTTATATGTAATATTATTAACGCATAGATTGAGTTCCTAACTCCCAGGCAATCATTATTTCATTGGATTTCTGTACTCAATGAAAACAACTTGAAGGGACTTAAGTCAACCTTTAATTTGTGCATGTCAAGGTTACACTGGATTTATAGGTTAATGTTGAGTGGTTACAGTGACTATGTTTACATGCACAACATACAGTATTCTGTTTTTTGACCTTATTCTGAAAAAGACAATATTCCTACTAAGCTGTTTAGATGGCTAATGGAAATTAGTATTCCCGTTTACATGCAGCAGTGCATACTGATTGATCTGAAATGCCCCCATCAACAAAAACCTGGTGATATCCAAGTATTTCATAATGTCTTTAAAGCTTCAGCAGGCAGAACGTTTTTGGCATCATTGGGCAAAAAATCCATAATAACCTTTCAGCATATTGTAATTCAAGTGTGGCTCTGTTTTCAGGCTTTGAGAAATCTAGCCCGTGACGGGAGACTTTGGCCAATCACAGGTCATTTCAGAGAGAGAGAGAGAGTTCCTATTGGCTGGTGGGCGGTGCTTGGTATTTCTTCAACAGATCTCAACATGGCTGCCGGGTCACAAACTTTCTCATTTTACAGCTAAACAGTACACTACAAGATGTTTCTGACAACATTTGAGGAGAGAAATAGGCATTACAGTAACAGAATATTGATTCATATTTGATCAGCGCTGCTTAGTTTGACCGTTTGGGTCGAGTTCGCAAGTGATTGACTCGTGGCTCTCATAGACATAGAAAAAACGACGCATATTCCGAATGTGCTGTATACATGTCCAAAGAATGCTTCTAAAACCTAAATAATATCGGCAAATCCCATGTGTCTTAAGTCAAGTATAAATCCATCTTTTAAACATGTGTTGCTGAAACTGATTTGATAACTCCTTCTGTTGGTGCATTCATGATAATTTGCCATCTGGGTTTTGAGAGGTGGCTGTTGATAAAGACGAGGGTTTTGTGATCTGAAAACTATTATCTCCAAGTTTCAAGTAATTAACTGAAATTAATGATAGAACATTGTAAATCAATTAGTGCTGGCAACAAATGAACAAGCAAATCTCTTATAGTAATATATTTCTGAGTGTAGTATGTACCCGGTCTTGCTAGTGTGTGAAGAAATAGCCGTCCTAC
>CAKAOI010046851.1:57330-87080 GCA_916701655.1 Sebastiscus albofasciatus
TTAGATGGCTAATGGAAATTAGTATTCACGTTTACATGCAGCAGTGCATACTGATTGATCTAAAATGCCCCCATCAACAAAAACCTGCTGATATCCAAGTATTTCATAATGTCTTTAAAGCTTCAGCAGGCAGAACGTTTTTGGCATCATTGGGCAAAAAATCCATAATAACCTTTCAGCATATTGTAATTCAAGTGTGGCTCTGTTTTCAGGCTTTGAGAAATCTAGCCCGTGACGGGAGACTTTGGCCAATCACAGGTCATTTCAGAGAGAGAGAGAGAGTTCCTATTGGCTGGTGGGCGGTGCTTGGTATTTCTTCAACAGATCTCAACATGGCTGCCGGGTCACAAACTTTCTCATTTTACAGTTAAACAGTACACTACAAGATGTTTCTGACAACATTTGAGGAGAGGAATAGGCATCACAGTAACACAATATTGATTCATATTTGATCAGCGCTGCTTAGTTTGACCGTGTGGGCCAAGTTCGCAAGTGATTGACTCGTGGCTCTCATAGACAGCAGGCTCCAGCTCGGCTCTGATTGGTTGGTTTCCCCCCGGTCTGTGAAAACCATGAGGAGCACCGGAGGACACCAGAGGACACAGAGGCACATAATTTTGTTGAGATTACCTGTCTCATGCACTGCTGTCAGGTTATAGTGACCGTTTCATGAAAAAATACTTTTTGGAAATCATATTTGCCCCATTTCTACCCACTGCTGTTTTAAAATAGGTGTGTTTCTCTTTCTGACCAGAAATCTGTGCTTTTATTTTGCATTTCTCCCCCCAGCCTTGCCTACTGTTGGCTAGTTGCTTTGGGTTCAACGCACAGAGCTGGCCTTACACAGGCAAGAGGCCATGTGTCACAAACTGCGGAAAAAAACGACGCATATTCCGAATGTGCTGTATACATGTCCAAAGAATGCTTCTAAAACCTAAATAATATCGGCAAATCCCATGTGTCTTAAGTCAAGTATAAATCCATCTTTTAAACATGTGTTGCTGAGACTGATTTGATAACTCCTTCTGTTGGTGCATTCATGATAATTTGCCATCTGGGTTTTGAGAGGTGGCTGTTGATAAAGACGAAGGTTTTGTGATCTGAAAACTATTATCTCCAAGTTTCAAGTAATTAACTGAAATTAATGATAGAAAATTGTAAATCAATTAGCGCTGGCAACAAATGAACAAGCAAATCTCTTATAGTAATATATTTCTGAGTGTAGTATGTACCCGGTCTTGCTAGTGTGTGAAGAAATAGCCGTCCTACAAAACAAAAACTCTTACCGCATTCTCTTTTGTGTGTTACCAAACTCATTGCCGGTGATCAAGATGTAAGAATTACACCAGAGTTACAAACTCATTCAGCATTGTGGGACACAGTTTAGCTTTAATGTGAACAGAAGGAACAATCAGACATGAATTGGAGGAGCTAAACTGTTCCCATGTAGTCTGGGTATTGGGACATATCAAACTGTCATCGTACATTTCTGAAACATCTCATCTTTGTTGGAAAGTATGTAGCCTCTGCTTCTGCTCCTGGAAGTATGTTAAATAATTTGCGAGCTGAGAGTGAGAGCAAAACGACACTATGCTAAGAATTTTAAGTCGACAAATTATATACTTTTTTTTACAAATATCAGCTCAGAAGTTGAGTAAACTGGAACCTTCTGAACCAGTGCAGCAATGCTTTTCCACACAAGTGTCCCAAGGATCAGGTGCCCTTGAAGCACCGCATATTTCTTTCGAAAATGCCTTTTTATGTTTCAATACATCTCTCAATAGTGACAGAAAGTCTATTTTCTCTGGCAGTGGGAATCAACGTTAATGCATTTTCAAAAGCTTTTGGTGAACAATGAGAATAGTTGTTGCAGTATTAACCAGAAAAAGCCTGATGATACAGCAGCACCTCTACACGGTGGCCGACCTTATCACCAGTGTCTGTAGAGCATAGAGGGGATTTAAGCCTAAACAGAGATGTTTTCTCCAAAGTTTCTCCCCCCGCTGTACTTGATCTTCATTGGTGAGAGCAGCTCAAAGGAATGTGTGAAGGGTGTGTTAGTCTTTGTTTTCCAGCTGGGACAGGTGGAAGCGGCGAGGGACAGGACCTGTCACTGGATCCATTAGCAGGCTGACATTAAGCAGAGGAGTTTAGGCCTGGAAGGCCATCATGGCCTCTTCTCCTGTCAGCTCTGCTTTTCCACCAACTTCCTGACAGCCCACACTCACACCCACACAGAGACCCTGACACCAGGGCATGCTTGTTGTCTCCCTCACCGTCACACACGCACGCACACACACACACACACGCACACACACACACACAATCCCCAGCCCACAGTTTCTATCCATCCCACTGATGGGCTATGAATTGGTTCTTAGTTGGACACATATTAGGACAGATGGATGACCTTGGCCTTATTCACAACAATAACTCTGCCTCCCGGACAGTGTGTGTGTGTGTGTGTGTGTGTGTACACCTCACTGTAATGACACTCCAGCTGTGTGGACATAAGATAGGATGCCACAAAAAAAACACACACACTGTCAGTCCGGCTGGTAATAACTTAAACTACCTTTTCATGAGAATATGGGACGTACATGTGTCACTGTAGTTGGTACATTTGCAATAATGATGCATAATGACGCTGTCTTGTATTTTCTTTCAGCAGTAATAGTGCAAATTTAATGAGTTCACACTGAGAATGCACCAGGCCGACAAGTGATGTGGTATCTTGTTACACACAGATTGTTTTCACCTTGTGAGTCTGTGTGTCATCACGGCGTTATGTCTGCCTGTGGACAGATTTTGTCAGCGCGATAGCGGTCATTAAACTTTACAGGTGTGTAGTTGAGATCAAAATTAAGGTCGAGATCGAAGGTGGGTCTGGTTCGAGAAAGGGCACTGAAAGCGGAGGGGTAGGAAGTCATTACCCCCACCACACACTTTACACACTATCAGGCAAAACATTTAAGTTTATCGAAAATCAACTTAAATACATAATAAATATATTATACAAAGATAGTCCTACATACAGTATGCATTTAATTATATGGCATGTGATATCAAACAAGGCTTATGTCACATAAAACAAATCTTAATCTATATATCACTCCAATAGAATGATAATTGCTAAATAAATAGTTAACAGTACAATTGCAAATAAAAAAATAAAATAGTGACTGGATATGTAGTATTTATATCCTCTATTTTCCTGTTAGGAAACCATGTTTAAAAATCTATTGGTTAATATACTGTATTTGCTTATGTTAAGGCTTTGCTTAATCTCTTTTTTGTAGCTTTCTTTTTTCACTTTCCTCTCAATGTCATTTGATTATACAAGACGCACAAGTCACATCATTTGTATATTTTATTTCAAGTTGGAGCAGCCTGTTTGGGGAGAAGGCGTACAATTAAATGGTGTCAAAAAAGCAAAAGGTCATGTGTCATTGTCTCCCCACTCAAGTTGTTGCTATTAATAAAAAAAAGTTGAATCTGTTGAAATAAGTCTGCAAGTATACATAATACGTGTAATGTATGCAGATGTGTACATGTTTACTTGTTTAATATATATACTAGTAAACATGTATATATTTGCAGCTGTTTGAATGTATTGTGCCCACGTTTTAATTAGGTTGTATCCAAATCTTTTATTACGTTTTAACCCGTTTAGAACTCCCTAACATTCCAATGGACATAACTTTTCTAGGATTTTTAGTTCTATCATCTATATATTTGATTGGATTTCTATAAGCCAATCACAGTGTTCCACATCATCTCATGTGAACTGCTGCTCTCTTGACTACTTAAACCTGACTCAAATTAGTCTGATTGTATGAACTTAAACTGACCTTCATAAACCGCTTTACCCTTGACTGGTTTGTTAGGTTCAATCAAGTCAAGCTTTGGACTTTAAGCCCCACTTTTCCTAGCTCGTTTTATGGAACGGGTCCCAGGAGATACAAAATAATGACACCAACAACAAAGTGTTTGTCAAAATGTTCCAAATGTCAAACTTCTAGGTTAGGTGTATTTAGCTACATTATGGAGAAACTCTAAGGGGCCCAATTTTAACAACGCAAGGGCAACAACATGTCTTGGGCACACTGACTGTGTGAGCCCCTCCGAGCGCATACCTTTCATTTATGTGCCGCAGTGCAAAGCCCTTAAAGGCTGGAAGAAGTGGAATAAAGACCAGAGGGTGTTGTGATTAACAAATACTCTCTCCGCCAATCACACCACTGACTTCATCACTGGAACAGCTGTGCCAATTACAGGGAAGTTTTCTTCAGAAAATCGTATTGTTGTCTGGATTGGGCAGAGCTGCATGATGTGAACACAGCACCAAGAATCTGCAGCCAGAGACAGACAGTGTGGGTTCTTATTTAATTTGTTAGAAATCATTTGTACGTGATTTAATGAAGGTATAAACACAGTGGACGACCGTGGGTAATGGCACTGCGCTCTGACGCGGCACCAATCGGAGGCTGCAGATTTATCAACACACGTATACTGCTGCCTACAGAGGGCTGCAGGGATTCGCTGAATTGAAGGAGGAAGCTTTCCATACAGTGTCAAGCAGCTGTTGACAACAGATACTGTAAGAATCACTCATTTTCATTTATAAAGAAGGCCTGCTTTAACGTAACCTGAAACGCCAGATGGTTTGTTACGCAGAACCCTCTGAGAAGCCGTCATTGGAGACTGTTTGGAAAAGGGCAGGCACTTTCAAAAAAGTGATTGGATGAATCAAACTTTTGCCGTAGCCAGTCGGGAGAAGAGCGGAAACAACATCCTTTCCATCTAGAAAAGCCTTCAGGAGCCATCATTATTGTTTAGAACGAACAATCGCCTCTCCGTGTCGTCGCACACCCCTAAACCACGCCCGTAGCTTACTTGAAGCCTGACAAGATGGATTTTCGAGCGATCCTATGATTCTTGCGAGATCTGGGGATATCACGAGATTTGAGGCCAGAAGAACTGATTTCCCACTGTGAGACACTTGAGCATGCAGCAGTGATGTTATGAGGGTGTTTGAGGAGCTCTCGGGGGAGTCTCTGCTGCTTCTGTACTGAATCATTTCTACACTTGACTTCCTGTCTCTTTTGGGAATCCAACAGTTAAATCCTGGGGGATTGTTTCCTAAAGTAGAGCACAATCCAATCTCCTTCAGCTTTTTTTTTTTCCTGAAGGCAAAGTTATTCATACGGTGTACTCTTTCCTTCTCCACAGCCACTCTCCTGCTGTTGACCAGTGAGCTAACAGTCACATCTGTTTGGGTCGTTGTGAATTCTATCAGCCCTTGGCCCTATCTGTTATACGCCTTAGGCAGTGCTGGTGATCGTGGTTTCAATACTCGTGCAGTGCATGTTTTATAGTATTTTAGTATGATAGACTCAGGAGCACATAAAGGTTATGCCGAGGGTTGTGTGTGTGTCAAATGATGTTGGATCATACAATGGTTAGTTCAAGCACATCTGGGGGCAAAAGTCTTTACAGCTTAAGAATGGCCACACAAGCAGGGCGACAGCCTCGCTGTCAAAGTCTCTATATACCTGTCTGCATCCTGCTGCCTCCTCGATCTCTATCCAAGAACTTATGTCTTTTTCCCTGCAGCCTCGGCTTTAATGAATCGTACAAATGGACATTATTTCTTTCTAGCATCTTTTGGACAGTCTCTCAAAAGATGCTAAAGACGCCATGGAGCTGCGGGAAATGGAGGATCTTATTATAAACCACTTTTTGCGATGAATTAAATTGAAAGTGGACGCTGACTAACTGAAGTGCATGTGAGTCTCAATTGTAACAGTGTGAGCTGTACAGTTTTAACACTGCTAAAAGAACATAATTCAATAGTTTTTTATGGTTAATCAACAATATTTCAGTCAAGCCACTGTTTTTATGTTGATTTCATACCAAGGCTGTGATCAGATATTGTATGAAACATAATTATATCATTAAAACGTACCAGTTGGCACATTTGCGTCCATCCTTTTTGGCGAGTACATTAATTACACCTAGTTAGCAAATTTGATTAATTGAGGTTGTAAAAATACTATACGACCCTAATCTGATTTAGAATCTAATTGAATAACATCTGACAGAAACACTGCTGTTCTGGCTAATACGACGCATGCTTTTTTGGAGAGGCCCATTCATACAGAAAGACGCTGTCTGATGACTTCTTCCGATGCTTTTTTTCAAGCACACCCCTGGGCATTAACCCTCTCTTCCTCTCTATTTGGTATTATTCTGGAAATTCTGTGTTCTCAAAATCTTACAAATGAGCTGCTGGTCGGGTTCATGCTTTGCCGTTCCTTACAGACCAGAACCAGCATGGATGACATAACAACTACGCTAACTGAAGAAGAACAGATACATGCAGACAACGTGTGGATTTTAGCTCCACAACATACAACTTTATATTCAAAGGATTCCTCCTGGATCTTAATTTTGACTTATTTTGGGCTAATCCAGTTTTCCAGCCACCATTCCCTGCAGAGTAGACGGATCCTGTTGATATCATTTTCAGGGATGTTTCATACTGCGCTGGCCACATGCCGACGTGATGAGGTCATGATGGCATTTATGTAGCAAGAGATAACGTGCATAATGTGTTATATGTAAGGCGATTCTCCCCTACTAAATTGCTTGAGTACTCCTCTAAGAGAACTAGATTCTGTGTCCCAAGATGGTTCCCCATTCATCACTGTAAAGATTGCTCACTGGGTGAATACCAAGAGAAGTTTTTTTGCGCTTTGGTGTCTGAGTTGCGACTCTGGAAAGAAAGAGTGCAGTTTTTGACCTGAATGTATCAGTTGGGTGCTCTGGGTTTAAGTTAACCCAGTGGCAACAATGCAAAAGCACTTGGCTGAGTTTAAGGAAAGATCATAGTCCTGGTTAAAGAAGGCTTGGATGTTGAGTCATGGATGAGAAAGAAGAGTAATCACCAACGTTTCAAAAAGTCCTCCAACCCATAGGAGCGCATAGGTCATTTGGTGGATGGGCCCAAACAGCACATGGCTTTCATCCAGGAGACCGCTGTTTGTATCCCATGCGTTAAGTTTCACTTTTAGGTTACTAACAGCTGTTTGTTTGTCTCCCGTGTTCACAACGTCCAGTCAGATTTTCACTGTACAAAATAGTAGCTTTAAGCCCAACAATGTTGTGTTTTTCCTAAATCTAACAAAGTGTCTTTGCTGCCTAAACATAAGTGAGTGCTTTTGTTAAATTCACATTAAGCATGTGTTTACTGCGACCAAAAAGTGACGCTAAGGGGTCTGACAAAGTGTCAGAATGTGACGGGTTAGGATGAGAATGTGTTGTTCAGGCACATTGAAAAGTAAGTCATTTTAAGCTGTTTGAAATAACCAATACTGTCATTTTTAATACAGAGGAGCCTCTCTTTCCATCTACTGATTCCAATACAGAGGCCTGTGTGCTCACTAAATCATTGTTTCCCATCTGGCAGAGAAGAAGGAGGCGGAGAGAAAAGCTGCAGACTTGTGATTAGCTTAAACCTTGAAGGACATGCACAGAATCAACCCCACTTAAATCACACTGCTGGTGAGAAATATCATTTCCTGCTTCACAAAGTTTTTGTGAGATGTGTGTGGAATAATAACATCTTTGAGTTTGTGCGTGTGTGTGTGTGTGTGTGTGTGTCAGCCACCAATGATTGCTGCAGGGAAAAGAAACAGAGAGACATTAAGAAAAAAAAAAACTTATTCACCCACCATTCAGGCACACTCATGCTTTTGCAACAGTCCACAGACAGTTTTCTTTCCTCTTTCAGTCAAGAAGCAACAGGATGAACAGGAGAATGTTTGAAATTTGATTTGTTTTGTGAAGTTTACAAGTTAATTTAAGTAAAATTGAAGCAAAGACGGGATGCATTGACTTTTTTCAGTACATGAACATTAGAAACCCGGTCTCTTGTGTCAAAATCAAATGTGGTTTGTATGGCCACCATCTCCTGACATCCTCCGTAAGACTTTTGTGCAGCAGGCCTATAATCCTAGATGCAGTCGGTTGCGTTTTGGTTGCACTGCAGCTCTGTCAAGTCTCTGTTACAGTTCAAATGTTCACTGGAAGTGTTTCAGAAGAGGCGTGTTTTCAAGCATTTTATTTATTTCCCATAGCCTGCGAAGGAAACTTACTTTTGTCCCTTGTATTCACAATGTCATTCTTGTGTCCGCTACCCGAAGCTCATGACTAAAGTTAAGCAGCAATTACAGTAATCCCCTACAATGAATTGGATGTCTAAAAGCACAACTGTCCTCATTAAGGAAGTAAAGATAGAGACACTGGGAGAGTTTGACACATGTCATACTTCATTTCCATACTCACTGTTTTCAAAGGCTAGTCAAGTGATCAGTGTTTTGTGGTGTGTCAACCACCTGGTGACTGAAAATGTCCCTGATGGTGTCAAGAAGAACTACATCTGACCAGCTGTTTGTCCAAACTTCATCTCGGAACCATCGGATATTGGTCTGACGACGATTTAGCCTCTGGGGACAATGACCAATATTTCCGGTGTAGCCAGCAGATATCCATCTTCCGTGCTCTGGTCATTGTTACAGTCCGATTAGCAACTTGACATTGTGTATTATATGTTTCCCTCCTGCTCTGACTTTGCCTAATTACCTATTCTGCACATGCCTGTGTTGTCATATTGATCAAATAACATTTAGAAAACCAGATAAATTGGTTTCTGGTGTTTTTTTTCATGACAAAAGGTCCCTTTAGTCACCGGGAGTAGCGCTGATTAGCGTTGGTGCTCTCCTCAGACTCTCCTCCGTCAGCCAAATATACGCATTTGCATAATGGCCATAGAAGCGCATTGAGACAGTGAATGGGACATATAAACTAATTTGCACACCAATATTTACTCACATGCACTTATAATCATACTGCGGTATGTAGGCCCACAGTATTCATCATATCATATGTGTAAAATATCAGAAATAAAAGAGAAAATAACTTTTTTAACCTTTTAAAAAAACTTTTTGTCTAACTATAAAAGTCGTGTCCCGTGTGTGCACTATAATTAGGGCTTCACCGCATAGTTTGACGCTTAATTCACAACATTGACATTTGAATTATTATTATTATTAAAAACTTACAGAAACATTGCATGCAATAGTCCACCTTCTATGTAATTCCCTCTTGCAGCACGTATGAAATAGTCTGCTTCAATCCATATTTGTTGGCATTTAGCCTTTCAAAAACAAGATTTTGACAACTTTTGCTTCACCATCTCAGTGGAGATTAATCCAAATTAAACGGGCGGTTGTGGCTCAGAGGGTAGAGCAGGTTGTCCACCAATCGGAAGGTTGGTG
The DNA here is from genome assembly GCA_916701655.1 of Sebastiscus albofasciatus. Lineage (NCBI taxonomy): Eukaryota > Metazoa > Chordata > Actinopteri > Perciformes > Sebastidae > Sebastiscus > Sebastiscus albofasciatus. Next base: position 66,672 of record CAKAOI010046851.1, read on the forward strand.
GTTCGATCCCTGGCTGCTCCGGGTCACATGTCGATGTCTCCTTGAGCAAGACACTTAACCCCAAATTGCTCCCGAAGACATAGGTGTGTGAATGAGTATTTAGATTAGATCCTGATAGGAAGACTAGAAAAGTGCTATATAAATGCAAGTCCATTTAACATTTAAACAGCACTGATCTAGAAATGGCACACCATTGAAGGATTTGTGGACTGTGAAAATGTGGACCAAAAAATGATTGATGAAATGTTAGCATCATTACACATCAGAAAATTGGACATTCCTAAGGGCACATTGGCACAGGCAGTGATATGGACCCAATCACCACAATGATATTGGCAGTTTACAGACTGAGGGGGTAATGGTGGCCAATAAATTACAACCTAACCAAATACACATATTTTATTTTATGAACAGATAATGCCCTCTGCACAAATGAATTTAAGTACCACCTTTGTCACTTCCAACAATTGACCAACAATTTTGAAAGTGAGGGAAAAGAAAAAGCAAGATTAGCAAAAGAGAACCATCAGTGGACAATACAAAAACGATTTATAACAGCTGCTTGTGATCGAACTACAGTGTCCACAGCAATCAGATTGTCATCACTTCAAACAATGGGAGGTTTTCATCTAAAAACATCACAATGGAGGAACGTTTTCAGGTAGCAAAGGGTGGTTTTGATCCACCAACTTCTGGGGTCTGCTCCCATCTACACACACTTTCAGTCGTGCACCCACAATATGTGGTTTATAATAACTTATAAATCTATATGGACAGTGGGAACACACACTAAGTCAAAAGGAGGTGTACAATACTCTTGTTTAACAATGGGTCAAATAACTATATGTAATATGAAAGGAGTTGCTGGTAGTGACAAACCCAGACAATTATCGCCATTTCTGCAGTTCCCCTCGGGAGCTTTATAACTCCTTTAGCTCGCTGTTTTAATTTTACAGTCTGCTCTCCTCGACCCTGTTTGCAGCAACGGGCAGCTGTTTTCAATGAAACAGCTCTGATAAACCCACTGTAGACTACATGCTCAGCCGCAAACAGCAGACGGACACAGTTAGAAATTAACTGGAGCATTTAGCAGCTAAAGAGCCAGATCTCAAGAGTTGGTGGAGGCAAATCTAGAAAAGAGAGACTATTGGACTGACTTTCATCAGATGGACACAAACATGACTCCAGATAAAAGTAAATGTTGCTCTGTGTCTGCTGGATGTGTAACTGGATGATCTGCTAACATCTGAGCCATATCAACTTGTGATTTCAGCTTGTTGTTGACTCCCTCTGGTCAAAAGAAATCAATCAACGCAGCTGTAATAAATGATGATACATAATTATTTGGTAGTCTGTCGTCTTAGATTCAGCTTGAATGCACATCTGACGGGATAAAATGTGTTTCATGATTGTGAACAAAACTGTGAAGGACCATGAAACATGAGGATCACAGACTGAGAGCTGAGATTTGATCACTGTTGTGTAGGTAGGAGAATATGACCAGCAATATATATATATTTCACTCTGGATGTGATATGTGATATCCCACATTTCCCTTAATACTACATATGAGCAATTTGTTGTTGAGTATTCCGAGAACCGATAAGATCTGTTGAATGTGGGGCATGTTGTCAAAATTGGGAAGGATTTCTTTCTGGTAAATCTCTAGCTGATGACAACTTTGTCTTTGGTATACACTGGATGATAAAGATAAAAATGATTGGAATTAATGAAAAGAGTATTCACCGTCTGACAAGGGTGTCACCCAAGCATCGTCGCATTTTGTTTTTTATTTTTTTGAAGTTTGAAAATGGTACACATGTAGTTTTCAAGCACAATCAGTCTATGGAGCTGTCAAAAATGTCACACAACAAGGATGCTACAGTGACATTTGCTGTGTTGTTGAGCACAAGTGATAATGTCAGGCAGATAGTTGCCTGGATGCGTTTTCTTGAGTTGCTGTCAGTCATCCCGACAATTTCAGTTTAGCAAGGAGAGATGCAGTTAAAGTGAAAGTAACGCTATAAACAACAAGTATTGCAGTGATAAGTTTGATAAGAGCCTCTGCCGTGTGCAGCTGATGAAGAGCAGTTTATCTGGCAGCAGGAAAAAAAAAGTCAACTCATGCTGAAGCTGTATCTCTTTTTGTTACAGAGAAGAGTACGCACCTGACAGGATCAATGGCTGCTGAAAAAAGGAGGTGGCTGGGTGCTAACATAATTACAGAGCACCTCTCACACCTCAGCTTTAGTGATTGCTAAGATTTATATATCCCACATGCCATTCAAATGAGTTTGGTTTGGTTTGGTTGTTGTTCTGTTCCATCTTTGAGAGGGACATGTGTGTACACCAGCTGCTGCTTGGATTCAAGGCAGGACTTGTGCATGTAATTTTACCCAGTGTTATTCACATGAAACTGACTGCTGGGTTATTTGTGTTTATTTGCTAGAAACAGACGATGTAGATATTAAGCGGACATTAGGGAGCCAGCCCATTATTCCAAAATACTAATAGTAAAAAAAAAATATCCCATTGCACAGAAAGCCCATTTGACCGACAGCCTGTTATCGCCTGTTAATGCCCATTGTTCAGAATATTCACACTCTCCATGCAACAAACAGAAGCATATGGCCAATTACTATGCATGACATGCAATGACATAATTGGACTTTCCCTATGGCAAAGGCATGACCTGTGGTTGGTTTACCCCGATACTCTTACCCTAACCAATCTCATTCCTCATGCCCTAAAACTAACCAACCCAACCAACCAGCAACACATACTAGCCAATCAGAGGCAACGTAGGGCTGGTCATGCCTTCACCATAGTAGGATTAAATTGAGAAGGTCTGATGACATCATTCTGCCTAATATTTTGCCATGTGCTTGTGGTGGTTGCAGGGAAAGTGTATTTTCAGAGCAATAAGCCATCAGAACAATGAGTATTTGTTTTCAAGCTAACAGGCTGCGGACTATTGGGGTTTCGGAATAATGGGCCATCGGAACAATGGGCAGTCCCCGACATTAGCTGTAGCTAGCTAGCAACATAGTTTAACATTGTGACAGCTCAGACTCTCGCTTTCTGTTATTTTCTTCCAGTGTCTGTCCTTTTTCTTGCCGGTTGAACTCCCATCTCTTCTGGGTTTAAGCAGGTACTGCTCACTAAGAAAGGAAGGGAAGAGAAGCTGTAGAGACAGGCTGGTAAAATAAGAAAAAAATAGAGGGGAAAGAACAGTGAAGAAAAAGACAAAAGAAGAGCTTCAGAAAAAGAAAGAGAAAAAAGGACAAAGAAAGTCAAACGAATGGCAGAGGCAGACAAAAACACCTCTCCATCCACTTCTCTGCTCTCCTCTTTCTCTCTCCGTCATTCCTTCTTTTCTCTTTCATTGCCAACAAATTGAGCTGTGCAGCAGGGATAGGGAGACTGATGGCTTCCTTATCTCCACTTCATACACCTAAATAAACCAGACAAAAGCCCAGTGAAAAAAAACCACCCAATTCATTCCTTTTAGTTATGATTTATTAGATCCATTTGACCTGTGTGGTGAGTGTGGAGGAAAAGAACACTTTATGTATGGATTGGCCTGCCTCCCAGCTGAAAACACACACAGAGAAACAAACACATAGTCAGTGGTGCAGGTCTGCAGAAATTGCTCAGAGGATATTATTATTATTATTTGTTCCATTTTTTCTTGTTTTTTTTTTATCTTTTTGGAGGAAGGTGACCTGTTGATGTGTAATCTGTTGCTGGGGTGGCCATTGATTTCCAGCACCACTGCTGCTGCTTCCAGTGAATATTACAATCTAGGACACACTAATAGAATTCAGTGCGTGTTTGTGTATATGTATATTTTTTTCATTTTTTTTCATTTTAATTCTTGAAATGCATCTCGATGCATAGGCTACACAGCTCTATCCCAATTTACAATGTGAAATAGAGTATACTTTAGACTGAAAAAGTGTTAGATTGATGCAATCATAAGTGCGCCTGATGGGGGCCATGCGTTCAATGTAACTGTCCCCCGCATGGAGTGTAAGACCAAAAGCAACCCTCAACCTGAAACAACTCCTTAAATTATTGGGAACAAAGGAGGGCTTTGGTCTGAGGATAACCCCTAAAGCAACAAGCAACTGGGGTGCACCAACAGGGCGGTCAGTTCACACTCTCTGAGCTGTGGTCAGTGCAAATAGCACTTCAGAGAGGAGCGGACCAGAGGCTCAAAGTGACCCTACACACCAAGGCATCGATCACCAATGGCAAATCCCACTGCGTTGCCTCCTGAGCCCCTGCAAGAACCGCTTCATGAGAGGGTAGCCAAAGACTGGTCTGTCGCCAAAACCCTCGCGGCAGGAAGAAAAGGCTGCTGCATATGCTTGTCCCAGTGGTTTTTCCTACAACAGGTGTTGTGGGCACCCCCAATATCACAGGTTGTCCTGTACTGAAGTGGAGAATGGTAACCAAGCGCCGCTTGTGCTTCCTGGCATCCAAGCCGAGGCCGCATGTGTAGGAGCCCCAACGGTACCACCAGATGGGCAGCTGCTCTAAACCCCAGCGCCTGCATGACGATCAACACCGTCACCATTACACACCGCCACAGTTGCAAACTGCCTGCAGCAGAGCCGTCTGTCTGTGGTCCGACAGAGCAGCCTCCACGCATTGGGCATACTCCACCTGTTGGTGTGACAGGGGATGCTCCTCTTTCAGTTGATAAGATTGTGTAATATCTACTGGGCTATGTGTAACATAGACCATTCTCTGGACCTGGAGGTGACGATGAGGTATTTGAGATAAATGAAGACAGCGTCTGAAGCACTGTGTCCACACATCTGCTGAAGGTGCGGGGGGCCACGTTGTTGTTGTACTCGTAGGCTATCCCCTGGAAGGCAAAACACAAGAATTTCCTGTTTTTCGAAGCCACCTCGTCCTGAAAGTATGCGTTTTTTAATTTGATGAAGGCAAACCTCCCCGCTGCACCAGTCCCAGTAACCGCATGATTGCATCCAGTGAGCAACGCACCGGTTAAGGATGCGGAGATCCAAAGTGGGAGCAGCAAAAACGGCTCCCACCTACCTGAACTCCCTCATCCAGGTCTACACTCCTTCCTGCCCACTACACTCTGCCAATGAAAGGCACCTGGTATGCCCATCACAACAGGGCCCTAAGTCGCTAGCTAGACTCATCTCCTCTGTAGTCCCCTGGTGGTGGAATGAGTTACCTAACCCCATTGAATCTGCAGAGTCCCTTTCCACCTTTAAGAAAAAGCTAAAGACCCAGCTCTTTCATGAACATCTCTGCACCTAATGACACTGATTCTACTGATGATGTTGATTACGATGATATTGATGATGTTGATGACGATATTGATGATGATGATGATGATATTGAGGATGATGTTGATGTTGATTAGGATATTCATGATGATGATGATATTGATGACGTTGTTGATGTTGTTAATGATGATGATGATGATGACATGCCTCTGTGCACTGCCTGTTGGCACATGAGTCTGATCGGACTTGAAGCTATTGTTAGCACTTACTCACGTTGTTCCCTCCTATCTAGATCCTTGCTTGTGTTGTACAAACTCTTAATGTATGTCACTTTGGACAAAAGTGTCTGGTAAATAAAATTATTAAGTGGGTCTGAAATCCCCTGTCTTCTTGGGAACCAGGGAGTACGCAGAGTTAAACTGTTTCTATCTTTTGTGAGTGGGGACGACAGACGGTTTCAACTAAAGATGCGATGAATAGCCTGAACAGTAAAGCTGGCTCTGTAGCTACACTGATGATGGGCAATGGGCTAAATATATCTTTGTCCTTTGCTTTGTGTGATGTTTGCGTCTGGCACCAGGGATGTTTGTATGTTCCTTCTGCATGAATGCTCAACGGATAATGTCTGCATGTCTTCACCTCAGGTTTGGAGAAGGGTGCGTGTTTAGTCAAATATCTCTCCAACCCTCCCCCCTTTCCCTGCTCAAATGTTGGCCAGTGCTGACGGTGACCTGATGTAAATGTTTTGTGTTCATGCATGAAGCCTGGAAAAACCATAAGCCACCTTCATTTGTGTGTGTGTGCTTGCATGCAATGACTTGCCCATGCTGTATTATGCTTAAAAAAACTAACCCCACAGGTGTTTAAATACAGGAATGTCATCAGCACCTCCAAGTGGAACACCTGACAATTAACGCTTCATAAATCAAACCCATTAAGATGAAAAGCTTAATTACACAAAGTATATATGAACCCGCTATCATGGTCACATGTTGAATGGTTGCCAAGCACGGTTGGCAACACAAGAAGAAGTGGTAGGAGGTACTGCAAGGCCTGCTTTCTTGTTGTTGGCAACCAAAGGCATTGAGTTTCTATCGTGGCCTGTTTGTAGCTGGTACAGCCATGAGGTTTAGTGGTAAGTAAATCCGCTAGACCTAATAACAAATGATTTTATCAATACTACCTGAGTTGTGACACGTTAACCTGCATAAATAAATGACTTCATGGGACTTTAAAAATAAGTAATATTCAAGGAGCAAACCATCAAAATGGAATTGGACAGCAATAGTAACACTTCACAATAAGAAGGTCAAGTTAATTTCAAGTGAATTTTATTTGTACAGCCCAGTATAACAAATCATAAATTTGCCTCAGGGGGCTTTACAATCTGTACAGCATATGAGACCCTCTGTTGCAACTTCCAGGCGTCGCCAAATAGATAGAGCCGGAGCAGCTCGACCTCCTCTCCACCATGTAACCTAGAGAGAGGACAAGATTTTGGTTTTAAGGGCGTTTTCACATTAGGTACGAATGGTTCGTACCATGCCCGACACTAACGATGGACTGAGTGTATTTATTAATCACTACACTTCCCAATCTACATGCCACTTCAACCAGCACGTTTGAACTTTGCAATGCTTAACATACACAAACTAAAATTGTGCTTGGAGACGTCTACACATTCTGTGTGCGCATGACTTACCAATTTGCACTTGTTGTACTTGTTGTAGAACCTGCAATTAAAATAGGGCCCAGAGACTGAAAATAGTGTGTGGCAGGATGCATTCTATTTGGCTGATCCGCCATCCTCCTCACTTGCTCCTCTGAATCTAAAAATCGTCTGCCATCATTAGGGATGCTTCAAACTGAGAAGTGACAAGAAGGAGCCTTCTGTCTGTTCACCTCTGACCCTTTAATGAGCCTCAGCCAGGGGATACACAGGGAGACCTTCAATGCAGATATAATGAGTGAATATGATTGACTTGCCAAAAATGGAGACACAGTCGAACATTCTGCCAGCGGGCCCCCTAGAGGCTGTAATGTGCATTACATCACCACATTAGATTATGACATATACAACATATACAGTATGTTGTATGCCGTGCAGACATTTTGAAAGAAAAATGGCCATGCTACTCAACATAAATGATGTTAAGAGTTTTAGTTATTGTTACGTTATTGTTAGAGAAGGATCAATTAAGAATCTGAAAATCTAAAAAAGGAATACACCTTCCATTTAGTGCTTCCACAATCTTGCTTTAAATGACATGTTAAGTTGTGTTGAGTCTTTGAGTGCAACACGTTGGCGTAGGTTCTGTTTGACAATAAGAAAGTTAATCTGTATTTACTCAGAATAATCCTGGATTTATTCTGCGCTCCAAAGAGCTCCATTGTAATGCACTAAGTGAATATCCTGCTCTAGCTGCCATTTGGTGTTATCAACTTGTACTCACTTCATTATAGTATTTTTATAGCTATGCTGTTGATATAATGCAACATTTGATCAAGGGTGTTGTACAGGATGAGCTTCTTTTTTTTTTCTTCATACCTTGTTAAAAATAGCTACATCTCTATGAACATGTTGTCAGACAGCAGAGCTTTAATTGTGGTGGGTCAAAAATGGATGATAACATCAAGCACCTACTGGAGGTTTAAATGCCATTCAGTCATGGCGTGCTCTGTGCAATACTTACAGTATATTTGGTGATACTGCACTGGAACTGTGTTCTCCTTTTATTACAGATTGTTAATGTGGGCGACTGTGGCTCAGAGGTAGAGCGGGTCGCCCACCAATCAGAAGGTCGGCGATTTGACCCCCAGCTCCCACAGTCCACATGTCAAAGTATCCTTGAGCAAGATACTAAATACCAAACTGCTCCCGAAGGCTGAGCCACCGGTGTGCAAATGAATATTTAGATTAGATTCTGATGAGCAGGTTGGCACCTTAATGGCAGCCTCTGCCATCAGTGTATGAATGTGTGTGTGTGAATGGGTGAATGCTGACATGTTGTGTAAAGCGCTTTGAGTGGATGCAAGTCCATTTACCATTTACAACTGGATGCATTTTCTCCTCCACCTTTGCGGGAGACAGGGAGGCAAAGTCGCATCTGCTATGCCCTGTTTGTGCATTGACATTGTTGAACGCACCTCAGGCGCACAGAACAGTTGTTCTTTAGCTTCGGTGATGGTGAGGCCCAAGCCGACAGGCAGGCGGGACGAGACCCTCCCACGGTGGTCCGCGCACACTCTACATGCAGCGTGGCGGTGGCGGTCCTGTCTGGGCATGATGCACCTACATGTTCCTGTGCTCCTCAATGACCCAGGGAATGTGGTGTGCAGGATATCTACTTATTCTCTCTTGACCCCTTGCAGGGTTAGGCCATGGCTTTACCCAGATCAGTTGTGAACTATCTGAGTTGGCTAGGGCCCCGTATTCTCTGCTGTGGCGGCCTAGGTTATAAAGAATTAGGTGGGCTGTGGTGTCTAATCCTTAGCTGGTCTGGATCAGTGTGGTTAGGGTCGAGATAGTGTCACGACAGGGCGTCATACATACATCGGGCTCCACTCACTGTACCGATAGAGTCCAGTAGAGTACGTCCTGATTGTCCGGCTACATTCATGCAAAATTCAGCATGTGTGTGATTGGAGGCCAGTAGAGGGCTCCGTCTGTGCCTACAGAACTAGGGTTACAATATTGTAACCTTTGTTTTATAACAAAAAGTGCTTTATATTTATGAATTGTATTTATTTAAGTGTATTATTATTATTATTATTTTCTGTCAAGGCATGTGTCTGTAACGGAGATGATTCTGAGGGACAGGGTGACCCCAGTCATGGTGGTGATGATGATGATGATGATGATGATGAGGAGGAGGTAGTGTTAGTGAATGGAACTGGATCCAGCAAAAATAAAACAGTGACAGGTACAGGCAGGGCTGGTTCTTAAAGGTCTTCAGCATCATGGGATTCTCTTCGCCTCTTCATTTCAAAGTCCCAGGCTAAATTTCAATCCGAGTGCATCCCAGGTTACTGTTCATATTTATATCTGACATAAGGGATTATTTCCCCAAATTTCTTCTGTCTTGTCATTTTTGGACAAATGAAAGTTTACCTCTGCTTTTCTCACCCTCAGATTGCAGTGCTTGCAGTCCTTCTTTTTCAGCTGCTGTCTGCATCCTCGCTATGTCTCCGGCTCTTTTTGTCTTTGTTGTCTCGTATTCCCCGGAGCCCTCCGCCCGCCGCTCTGCTCCCCTCCTCTCCCCTCCCCTCCCTACGCTCCCCCCTCTGTCTCCTCCATCCCTCAAGTCATGTAGATCCTTGCTCTCCTCGTCCTTCTCCTCCTCTTTTCTTTCTGGTGAAGGGGAGAAAGGGTAACGTTTGGATTGGTTCAAACCGTATATCTGAGAAAAGGCCAGCCTGACATTTTACACAGCTGTTATATTTTATTACAGTGTGCCTCGGCGTGTGTGTGTGTGTGTGTGTGTGTGTGTGAGGTCTGGAGGGACAAGCGTGCATAATGAAAGAGGATATGGAGAAGGAAGAGAGATGAAGATGTGGTTTATAGATTGGAGCATCCCTTCTCCTTCCATCTGCACCCTCTTCACTTCTATGTCCTCTTTCTTTATTAACCTCATTCCTTCTCTTTTTCCATCATTCTTTTTTAGTTTCCGTGCCTCTTTCCGTAGTCACATCTCGTCTCGTGGAAAACTGATTTGCATTGAGACGTGCTCACATGCAAGAACAGACACACACTCCCAGATATATATATACATGTCCATAATAATAATTCATTTGGGTCAGTGCTTTGATACACATTCCTTCACTCATACTGTAATTCATACTGCCGTCTGTTTGATAGATGATGACTTTCTGATGTTGTGTTAATTGAGACACTCATTTTGATTCACGTGAAACTGATGACACTTAATTTGGAAATTCAAGTTGACATTAATGATTTCTTGTCAAAAACAATTTAAGGATGCCTCTTTCTTCTGTCTGCTGCTTCTTTCATTAAGCCATCCATCCGCATTATATTTTCAATAATGGTACACATGCACATGTCTACTGGGACCAGTTCGGTGCAAAAAAAAATCATTGACGGGATAAAGGAGTGTATGATATTGTGTGTGTGTGTCACACTAGGCTGGGAGAGAGGCACAACCTGATCTTATGGCAAGGTGTATAAATAGACATTTTGCGCATCATTGTAATGCATTTTAGGCTTTTTGCGTGTCCATGAACACCACAGGGTTAATGTTGTGAAGCAGCTTTTCACGTATCATTAAACGCCACAGCGTTACCGTGAAATGTCGGCGGTTATGTTTAGGCAACAAAGCTGTAGTTAGGTTTAGGTTTAGGAAAAAAAGTGTATGGGTTTTTAAAATGTGTATATAACCAGAAACAGGCCTAAGATAACGAAAAGGAAAAAAAAAAAAAAAAAGTGTGAAAATGTGCCATAAATCAGGAGAAATACGGGAGAACTGTGACCCCGGGAGGAGTAGGCGATGAAAAACGGGAGTCTCCATGCAGCTTTTAAGTTTTTTAGCTCATTGTTTAGGTCCAGCACACTGTATGGTTGAGAGCTCTGCTGCGTGTCATACTTGTGTAGAACACATAGAATACAGGAGCGCATGTCCTGTGGTGTTTTCTAAATCATCCATCCCCATTGAAATTGAAATTAAGCAATGGTATTTTATGGTTATTGAGTAACAATAGATGGTGCATAATTTACATTAACACAGTCCAGATTTGAAGCCAGACCTGTGCTGTTCCTAATGTAGTCTCCAGGGCTAAGTGTTGTATTGTATTTTGATCTGTCTGTTCATCTTACAAACACCAGCAAAGTTTATTTGCAGGGCATTATCTCAAAAGAAAGCATTTCAAAGTGTCTTAACTATAAAAGCAAGAACTCTCTGTCTATCTGTATGTAGGACTTTGTCCTTAGCCTATCTCAACAACCGTTCATCCGATCTACTTAACAGTTGGCAGGTGTATTGCTGGGGACCCAAGGATGTGCAGTGTTGAGGTTGGTGCAATTTGAGCATGTGACACATTCAATATTAATAAATTCAGGGGCTCTGCGGACTGAGTTGAGCATGTCGTCCGTAGTGGGCCTTTACAGGCTCTTTTAGTATGTTGGCCTAAACGAAGTCAGGAACACCGATAAATGGGTTGCCATGACATTTGCTGTGAATATTTATGTTCCTCAGAGGATAAATCACAATGCTTTTGGTGACTCCCTGACCTCTCCGCTGTGTTGATGTTAATATAAACAGCTCAGGCATCAAAATTATGATTTCAGAACATTAAAAAAAATTAGTCTGGCTGTTACAGTCTGTTCTTTTATATATTAGAGTGAATAAAGTGAGACTGGGTGCAGCTGTTTGCTGTGGACACTGAGATGAAAACATCAGATCTGTGTCACATGAGAGAGATGAAACCAGAATTGGGACACTTTGAGCTGCAGTTTGAATGGAACTATAGAGAATCTAATATGTCAGCAACACTATACTGAATGAATTTATTCATTCTGCTATAAGGTCCTTGAATAGTTTGTAGTAGTGTGTCACTCCCCTTACATGCTCTGGTCTATCGCGGCTTCTTCATACAGATTTATAGATCATCCCTGCATAAGGAAATATCATTGATGGGAGATAGTCGACGTACACACCATGGTTCAGTAGGACGTTGTCAATGGAAGCCAACGGGCCGCGTAGGCATCGGACCACATTCTGAATTGTAGAACAAACCAATTCTGTGGGGACGGGAAGACACCATTTATGAGAAAGAAATGCAGTGATTTCTCCAGACAGAACAAAGCATAAAAAAGGCTTTCTTTGTGTGTGAATATGGAAATAGGGCAGTGCAGTGCAAGGGTCCTCTGAGACACTTTAATTATGAATAGAAAATGAGAAAGACAGAGCAGAGAGGATGATTTTTTTTTCTTTTTTTTTGTCTTTTCCTCTCACTGATGTCTGCGACAATGACACTAGGACATGTTTTTGTAGGAAATGAAAGCGATATGCTTTGGTATGTCTGATGGAAATACAATGAAGGGTAGGTCACGGTGGCGTCGTTCCCAGCGTGCGGACCTCCCGCTGAGCGCGAGGATTCATACACAACACATTCAGAGCAATACACGTCTTTGTTGCAGGTCAGTGTGAAGTCTTTGCATGTGATGTCACGGGAGGAGCTGGTTTATTTCACTGTTGAACATCTTGGTAGAGGAGCTCACCGATGCGGGACACATTTTAAGAAGTTTTAGGGGCTTTTGTTTGCTTTATTCAAACACTCTGCTAGTTCCATAAACAACAGCAAAAGAAGAAATCACAGAAAAATGTAACATATTCTTTTTACCAAAGACTGCACTCTTCTGTGTTGAATGTATGCTGTACACTGTGGAGCGAATTGACCCGTAAACCTGTCAAGTAAAACAAAAAGAAACCGTGTAGTTCTCAAAGCACCCGCAAAGGGTGAAATGCACCCCTAACTGCGCTGCCAAGCAAATAGTGTCTCGGTGCTCCTGTCCTATTTGCACGCATTTAAATGAGGTAATATGCAGACATTTGATGCATAATTGGTCCCTTTCTATGTAAATGAGCCTCATTACAAAAACAGTCTAATTCACAAAGGTCAGCGCTAATAGTCACACGCAGCTACAGTTAAATTCTTAGCGTCTTCAGAGAATAAGAGGTAACTGAAGCACTCATTTATTTTGGGGTGCGTGACAGGATGCAATGACAGTTGTGTCTTGAAAAAAATAAATGAATAAAGCTCCCCTACATGTCATTTTTTGCAAATACATGAGAAAAAAAAATAGATTTAAATAATCAATGAAGTTACACGATTGTGCCTCATGTGTAAATCCGCACTTATCGTTTCTGCTGTGGTGAGATCGCTGCAGGTATTTAATCAACTCAAAACATGTCTCAGATGTCTCAAAAAAAACTCTTAAAATAAGAGAATGTAGTTCATATTGTCCTCATTGATGATGTATTATTTCACCCACCCGCATATGTGTGCTCTGCGGTGCAGAGGCGTATATGGGCACAATGAAAGGAGAGAAGTTAAATAAGCCCAAGTCTGACCCGAGTCTGGTCTTTATGGCCCGAGCCTGGCCCAAATCGATTCAGCGTGTCCAGCCCATTGTCATTCCCAAAGCGTAAATTACCGACATTCTGTCAAACCCATCGGCATGTGATACCGCCAAACAAGGCACCCTTTAACACCTGTATGACACGCACCAGGCTTTCAATTAACGACAATGTAAATCCATCTGCGGCAACAGTAAACGTTCAGGGAAAGTACTGTGGTGGTGACATAGTTAAATGAGTGAAAGAGACACGCAGGGATTTCATCCAGGAGACCACGGTTCATGTCCCGAAAGTTTCACTTTCACGTTACAATCAGCTGTTTGTTTGTGTCCCGTGTTCACGTAAAGTTTCATTTTCACTTTACAAGCGTAGACATTTTAAGCCCAACTATGTTGTTTTGTTACCGGTTGCAAATTATGCAATTCATGGTGCTATCAGCGGCCACAATCCATTCCTGTGTTCATGTTGTATTAATTGTTCTGATATAATGAGATTTGCTGTATTGATGTGATGGGATGTTTTTATTCCATTGACTAATGATTTTCTTGCCTCAGCTGGACAATAAAGTTCTATTCTATTCTATGAGGTTGATGTTAACATTGTTCCATATGTACAGGAGGGGAGAACTAAAGAAAAAACATAATACTTAAAACAAATACATTTCTTATTTCAACAGAGATAAAAAGAAAAACAGTATAATTCAGCCACCAAGTGCGTTATTTACATTTGGAATAGTTTTGGTCCCAAAAGAAGAAGAAAGAAATGATTCAAACTTCCATGTAGTCAACCAGTGTTGCATGACAGGGGGAGAATACTGTTGGAACTTGGAGGTTGAATTTGTTTTCCAGTCCAGAAAAAGCTTCAGTGACCCTCGATCATTATTGAACCACAATGGTGCAACTGGGCTCTAAATATCGACTTATTCTGTTTGGATTGAAGAGGTTTAAACTGTAATTAGTTCAGCTGATATTCCAATAGTGCTAACTCTACACTAACCTTCACTTTCTATTGTGAAGTTTGAAGAAGAGCTTTTCTAAAGCAACACGTTGCACCTGTTAATTCCAGCTTGTTGTGAGCTGCAATATTGTGACCCTGACACTGAACCTTTTTTCTGCACACATTTTGATGCTTTGCTTCCAGTTACTTTTATCAATGACTGGTTACTTATTCAGCTGTAACTCAGAGGGATCTTTGTCTCTTTCTGCCCTTTCAGTTGTCAGTCTGGTTGAACCATTGAACAGCGTTTTTTTTCACCATGTACAAAACAAACCCTTCATACAAAATAACATCTATTTGTAAAGAGGACTTTCTAAAGACCATTCAGAAATACAGAGTAGTCTTCTCACCCGACATCTGAAGGCCAAAACACACTGCCACCAAATGCGTGTGTCAAAACAGCTGCCCCTATTATTTTCTATGAATACCTCCTACACCGGCAGTGGCTAGGTGCTCGCTGGCGATGGTTGATGTGCCGCCACACGACACTTCACGTCACTGTCCTATTTCCTTGAAAAAAAAAACACAAATTGTGTTTCCCACTCGCTCCCTGCTTACTACATCCCCCAGTTTAAGTTGTGGGTGTCCACACATGATTTAAAGTTAATGCAGGAAGAATTAACATTACTCAGATCTTTTACTTTAGTAAAAAAAAAGTAATAACAGTGTAAAAATACTCTAGACGCACTGCTGTGCAACGCTTTCTGTTGGTGCTATAGGGACGGAGCTTGAAGCGCTGCAGTGTGTTTCAGTTTGTATCCAATCAAGCTTGTGTGGCAGGAGATTACAAACTTTTAAATAGCTGTGCATATGTTATGTATTCTGTCATTTTTCTAATACAGTTCTATTTACAGTTGTGTGTTAAACTTGTTGGGCATAATGTACGTTGAAAAGATGTGAAATGTGGTATAAAATGATCAAGAGCTAATTTCATTTATTTAATTTATGGTATATGTTCAGTTCTTTTTTGTTTAAACTAATGTTTCAAAGTGACAATCAAGGCTGGTTGAGAGGTCACGTTTATGGTATTGGAGTGTTTTGTAGGTACAATCTAAATCTCCAGTAGCTGTCAGTTAAATATAGTGAAGTGGAGTCCAGGTGTAAAGTGGTATAAGATGGACATAGTCAAGTAAAGTACCTCACAATTGTACATAATTGCAGTACATTAGTACAAACAATTTGTCACCTTCTACCTCTGAACGATTCCATATGTTTCTATTAGTTGACAACTTTTTCTTGTTGTAATGTCTAAAGTAATGGCTTTTTTTTTGTTCCTCTTAAAAAGACACATTTGAATAACAAATTGTTGAATCTTTTGCATCACTAAGATTTGTTTGAACTTTTTTCACTGTGTTTTAAGTTCGGACACAACTTGATTTCCAACTGTGTAAATTGATAATTAAAGACTGCTGATTAAATTGTGGTAATTAATTGCAAATTAGTTTCGTAATATTTTTCACCAAAGATAAAAATGAACTGAAATGATACAAGCCTTAAGGCAGCCCTTGGGTTAACATCTAATATTGATGGTCTGTCTTGCAAAGTCCATTTGTAAAAATAAACTATTAACACACATCAGTGAACCACACTGGATTACAAATCTCTGCACTACCATGAACTCTGAAAAAAATGTACTTCATGGTACAGTAAAATATATTAAATAAACCATAATTTCCACATTGTAATATTAAGATGCAGTGAGAACTACAATTTCTTGAGTAAAAATAAATAACATATACACATGTTATTCATGTAATACATTAACTGTGTGGGAAGAGTAAGCTTTATTATTGACATTAATAAATTATTATTAGGCTGATTTCACTACATTAACATTATAGCTAACTGCTAGCTGACGTTACCAGATTTGGAAGACAATAAAAACAACAACAACCACATCCACACGTAAAGTTAAGTAAACTATAGAGGAAAGCTCCACTATTTATTTCACTTCTATAAAACTAAAGGGAGAGTTATAGTCCAAAACAGGGGAGAGGAATTAAGGTAACGTTAGCCGTGTTCCTGCAGAATAAGCTTAGTCATCCTTTCAGGTAAACGTTAGAGTAACATTAATTTAGCTGGTGATGATTAAGCTGCTTGTTTCAGTGGGTACGTTGTTTAAAAGAACCTGAATTCATTTAAAACTTGCTGGCTAAGTGCGTCTTGCGTCTAGAAAATCCCTTGACGTTATCAGTGACATATTGCCTAAAATATACATTTTTCAAGGTTGTAATATTAATAGCTTGCTCATTTCTGAATATATTGACATCAAATATCCTCTCATGTGTCTTGGACATCCTCTCACAACATTCACAACTGTTAGATTGTGAAAAAGTCCTTAACAAATCCCTTAATATCATCCATCAGTGTCCTATTGCGTATGCACATATCAATGTTGTAATTCCAAAAAGCTTTACTATCTCCCTTATCTCATCAATGTCCATGTATTTTTAATCCATAATGCTTGCTAAACTCCGATTTACTGATATAACCTGCTCTATGAGATAAGCAAATTATCCATGGAACCTTTGTTTCGAGTTTAGTATGTTTTTGATTCACTCTGTTGCTGTATTCGAAACCGCTTGCTACATACTACTGACAAACGCAGCATGCAGTATACAGTACATACTGCATACTACTACTCAGTAGTAGTATGCAGTACAAAATGGTTAAAGCAATGTATTTTGCAGTATTCTAGACCAGGCTTTTGCTTTTAAACCAGCTCTTGAAGCACTGAACACAAAAACAAACACGAATCTTTATTGCAATATTATCAAAAAATACAACTTGGATTTTTTTTATTTACTTTATAAGATACTGCAGATTTAAACTATTTATTCTAACAGCTCATAGTGCAGTCAGACAAACATATTCATCAACGAGGGGAGACAGGAAATATAAAATATTGATCCACAACATTTACGTTACTCAAACTGCTTTTTCAGTTACAGCAACAAAACAGTGGACTGATCTCCCTCCAGATATTAGAGGAATGTTAAAAAGGGTCATGTTGTCTCAGCAGGTATCTGTCTGCTCCATCAGAGGCGGATCTTGCCCCTCGCCTCTTCCCTCGCCACTCTGCTACTCTGTAGCCGTTCTGTGAGCGTCACTGGCCGGCTGGCGAGCGAGCTACGCCCGCGGGCGATTGTTGTAGTTTTGTTGCCTAAACCTAAAGAAGTTGTAGTTTGTTTTTGCCTAAACCTAAAGACGTTGTTTTTTTTTGCTTAAACCTAAAGAAGTTGTAGTTTTTTTTGCCTAAACCTAAAGACGTTGTTTTTTTGTTGCTTAAACCTAAAGAAGTTGTAGTTTTTTGTTGCCTAAATCTAAAGAAGTTGTAGTTTTTTGTTGCCTAAACCTAAAGAAGTTGTAGTTTTGTTGCCTAAACCTAAAGAGTAAGTTTCACTTTAACAACATAGTAGGCGTAGCAGGCCCCTGCTGACCCACATCTATGGTGCTTATAACAACTGGTAATGCCTATTTAATGGCCTGATAACAGTCAAATCGGATGGTTAAATACTGATTTGAGTTACAAAACCTAGTTATCAGACAAGTCATCTTACCATAACTGCTATTTTGTTGGGCAATCAAGCCAACAATGTGACTTGTAATATTATTGAATAGATATAAAGTCCTTAGATAGACTGACTGAACATTATTAAATCAATCCATTTTGCCAGGAATTCGGTTAACAATCGATTTTCTTCATAAAATTAACGTGTTTACTACTTTTTTTGTGTGTATTTGAGTAACTTTTTCAACCCATTTTGATCAAAGTTTTCTTACTTCAAATCCATTCAGTACTATTACTTACCACTTTACTGCCATATTTCTTTCCAAGCATCCATTGGTCAATTTATTTATCGTGTACTCACAAGAGCACCAAATGTGGATTAATCCGCCACTGAAAATAATCCCCAACAAATGCACTCTTTCCTCCCGTTTGAGTAACATTTGCTAAAAACTACATTGACCAGCTGTTTTAGGAAATTGCTGAAGCTTATTTGTTAGGTGTTTTTAAAGATGTGAGGAACTAAACAAGAGGAAATCACAGAACATTATTTTTAAGATGTGAGGAATACTGTATTACAGCATGGATGTAAAGAGATGTTGCGTTTTGCTGGGATTTCAGGAATTGTCCGGCTATTTCCGTCAATAAAGAAGTTGCGTTCACCATAACAGGAAGGTGGGAAAAGTTTTCTTCTTCAGAGCAGGTCTTGTAGTAGGCCAGTGTAAAGCCTTTGTATTTTCTCTTTGTGTTTGAATAGTAAGTCATTATTAGAACAACCTGGATACAGGAGAGGAGAACAGATGTGTAAACAAACATTAAAGTCTTCTGCTGCTCTGATTGGGGTTGGATATGAAATATTCACCAATAGGTGTGCGTGGCGTGGCACTCGGCTCCCAGCCAGGACACTCCATGGCTTTGTTTCCTTCCACAACACACCGCCACTTCCCTATTTAATGGAAGAAAGGCACTGGATGAGCCAGATGGCCGCAGCTCCCAACCACCCCAACACACATGAAATATTCAGCCAAGATCTGCAATCTTTATGATTCCTTATTTTCTCTCCTATTTTAAGACAAACACCTGTTTATATGTTCAGCTGCCCACCTCCCCCCCCCAAAAAAAAACCCTTCCTCCTGTGGGTGCACAGTCCTAGCTGTGCTCTTTCTTTCCACTTGAATCGTGGATAGAACATTTGCAAACTATCTACAGCATATGGCTGTAAATTCACACTTCTGCAGCAGTCACATATTGTCATGGTCTGCATTATACCTTCCTCCTCTGAGAAAGAGTGGACTGCCACGTTGTTTATCTGTACTTAGTTTGGGGTTTGTTCTGTTTAGGGGAGAGAACTAGTGAATAGGGTAAAGACTCTAACTAAAAGATATTACCATGACCCTCGTTGATTGCTTACATTAAGACAAATATTATTATTTTTTTATTTATGTTTAAATATGCAACTTATGTATTATATTATTAAATATGTGCTACATTCATTTGCACAACTTTCCAGAACAGAAATCTGAACATTGCGCATATTAGAGTCAAAGGTTTTTTACAGAGGGAGTTTTGGATATTTTTTTTTTTATCACTTCATACATCAGAAAATGCAAACATTCAAAAAATAAATAAATAAAATAAAAATAAATGTTTTTGCCTGTAGTGTGTTGCCTTAAATAGCAGAGTGATCACAGGCCAGAAAGAGTTCGAGTGTATGGTACACTTGTATGTGTGTGTGTGTGTGTGTGTGTGTTGTGTTTTTTCTCTTTTTCCAATTTATTTTCAGTTAAAAAATTTAAATAAATAATAGGTACACATTGCCCTCCTTAACAAAAACAGAAAGATGTTCCAGATAAATAAAGGATGAAGATGAATAGTTTAGTAAAGAATCGTGGAGAATCAGATGATTTACTCTCTAAGAGTGAGGATCTCAGTGTGTTTGGTTTGTTGTTGGTGGCTACATGAAAAAAAAATAAATAAAAAAAGGACTCCTTGTCATGTCAGAATAAACCAAGATTGCCAAGATCAGATCCGGTTGGAAGTAACCATAAAAGTGACATATTTATAGTTGAAACATTGAGCTTCTTTCACTCTACGTGTTAGTAGTACAAATGCAAAATAAAAAAAATAAAAAAATTAAACAATATGCAAACAACTGTCTCTTATGAAAAAAAATATCAATATCGACTTTTATATAATTAATAATGTTAAATAACAAGTCAGTTCAAATTAACTCATTTGGGACATGACAGGTGGGGTTGATGGAGGGGTACTTGAGCTTTGGGCTGCGAAAAGTGACAATACTGTTGTAAAAAGGTTATAAAAATGTCTATTATTTGCACTCAAGTTCTTAAAATGAAAAATATTGTCAAGTTAATTCATATGAATATACAACAATACAGACTACTTATTTATTGAATTGGTACATCAGACAAAAAAGGTTGTAAACCACTGATAACATACAATGCGATCCCTTCACTTTCCAGACCAAAAAAAATACAGTCCATTATTTTGGGAGGAAAAATATTAGTAATTCTATAAAACT
>CAKAOI010046851.1:87100-121007 GCA_916701655.1 Sebastiscus albofasciatus
TTGAGCTTCTTTCACTCTACGTGTTAGTAGTACAAATGCAAAATAAAAAAAATAAAAAAATTAAACAATATGCAAACAACTGTCTCTTATGAAAAAAATTATCAATATCGACTTTTATATAATTAATAATGTTAAATAACAAGTCAGTTCAAATTAACTCATTTGGGACATGACAGGTGGGGTTGATGGAGGGGTACTTGAGTTTTAGGCTGCGAAAAATGACAATACATATTGTAAAAATGATATAAAAATGTCTATTATTTACACTGAAGTTCTTTAAATGAAAAAAAAATTGTCAAGTTAATTCATATGAATATACAAAAATACAGACTACTTATTTATTGTATTACCAGAAAACATTCTATATCGTGATTATATATCATTATTGAGATATGAATTTACTTATATTGTGATAGAATATTTTGGCCATATCGCCCAGCGATACTTGAGTTTATCTGATCTGTGAGAGCTGTGGGGTACATCAGACTAAAAAGGTTGGGAACCACTGATAACATACAGTGTGATCAATTCACTTTCCAGAACAAAAACAGTCCGTTGTTTTGGGAGGAAAGAAATTAGTAATTCCACAAAACTGATATATATGTAGAAAGATGTAGGGAGATTATTATGACACCAAACAGCTAAATACACTGTAAATACTGATTACCTTGACATGATGACACTGAATAAAAAAAAATCAGTATGCTGGAATTTTTTCATATTTATAGTTACTATGAGGAACCAGAAGCAGAGCTTCACCTCGCCGTTCCACCGCTCGGCGCTGGAAGCCAACGTCGACAACCCGCTGCTGAAGGCACAGGCTGTACTGCTGGCCCTGCTGGAGGGAAAGGAAGGCACAGGAGAACCAGAACCAGGACTGCGTGGGTCAGACTGTCAGACCCTGCTGCAGTAAAATAAGAGGTTTTCTAAAGGGACTCTGCTGCTCGGAAACACTACCACTTTGAACCACAGGGAGCGCCAAAATAAAGGTCCTCATAGTAGCTTTAATATATCGTATTCGCGAGTAATTATATCAGTTTAATGTGATTATGTTGATATGCTTTGTTAAATATGGTGTTCATGCCTACCTTGTTGTATTCAAAGTGTGTATTATCTTCATAAAGTTTTGTCAATTTCCAAGAACAGGTGCATTAAGAGGAATTGGGTTGTCTTTTATTTAGGCCCATGCAATTAAAAAATAAACTCATTTGACAGTAATCTAAGCAGTGCATCAGACCCCACAATAACATCAACAGTGGTTTTCCATCATCCATAAATTCTCCCTTCTTTGGTGTCCCCACCTCTCCTCTGTCAAACACCTTCACGTGTTTAGTGAATACATGTCTGAGCATGTCGTGGTTAAAGTTCTGCATCTTGTCAGCGTGAGCGTATGTGCGCCAGTGTTCGGCCTTAATAACACTACCTCGTTCCTCAGAGAGTTATCTGTTCAGAATCAGTGGGGACTGAGATCTCTCTCTCCTCCCTTGGGGAGGCTTTTTGTCCCCAAAGACTCGCTCTTCTCCCCAAGACTGCAATGATGAACAACAACACATAACACCTAGAAAGTAGGCCACGAGCATGCACAATCAGTCCTCCTTCCAGTCAACTTTTGTCGAGGAGAAATGGGAGGTAGGAGACGGAACTGTGGAATATAAGAGCTGTGTCTTTGATAGGACAAAAACATGCCTTGAACTACCTGCTTTCATGCAACCATCAGGTAAAAAATGTTAGAAAAAAAAAACTGCAGTCTGGTGTCTTCTTTGGTAACAAGACTTTTCTTTTACGTTTTACCTTAACAACAGAACTGAGAGCGATATCAAGAGTATAGGAATGAGAGATTTTGGGACATAATGATGACAGAAAGCCTCCATAGAGCACAAAAGAAGTGGGGTAAAGGGAGGCACAATGAATTCAGGGGTTTAACAAATGAAAAAAAAAATAAAACAAAACGATATTTTCTGGATTCAAACAACACATTTGTGATGAATTGATGAATTGACTGAGTTATAGATGCAACAGGAGTAAATGGAGTATTACAACACGGATGCATTAGGCTTCAACACACACCTCCATTTTAACGCACGGGCTTACTGGGGCTAAAGGTCGATGACGTAAAAGGGCCCCCAAGGCTCTGGGTGGAAAAATAAAAATAACATTTACATGGAGAAAAACAAATCATGCTCAATCGCACTCAAGTGACATTGTTAGGGCCTTTACACACGGGCAGCGTTTCTTTCATGCAATTAATTCACACCTAAATATATTTTTTCGAACTGCATTTTTTTGTCATGAGAACATACACACAGAACGTGAAAATCAGAAGGAAAAAAAAGTGCCTTACTTTTTTTCAGAGCGAGTTTGTTGTTTTTTTCGCGAATAAAGGCATCAATCACATTATGCGGAATGGGTTGAGTTGCGCCTGTGTTTATGAAACAACAACACGTAGGCTACAAGAGTGCAAACTGTTCTACTCCTTTTCAACCTTGACAAAGGGGAACACAGCCCAGATCCACTCCTTCCTAACCTTTTGCAACTTGGGGGTTACCTTTTAAACAAGACCCTGCAATCGTTTTCATGAAATGCAATTCATTGATTTAACCATGCAACAGCTTCAAGAAGGTTAAACTAGAAAATGCATGGTGAAATGTAAATGTACATGCTGAGCAATTTGAAATATGCATGTTTCAGTTTGTACTGAAATATAAAAAACAACGTCTAAGGGAAAAGCCATAGGACACACCAACAAAGAATTAGGTGCACATGTGGTCCGACATTTGTGTAGAAGATGTGAATCAAAAGTGTCTTTAAAAATCCTGTTTTTATTAAATATGTATATGAATGCAAATGACTTAATATTGCTGTGATCGAACAAATTCAATGTCCACTTACCAGCTTTTTCTGAGCTTTCAACTGCATCTCACAGTCTTCATCTGTGAATGGAAATGGATCAGGTGTCATCAGTGTGGAAATGCTGGTCATGTGATCACAGGTGGTTGTTAAAAAAATATCATGTTTTGTGCCTTTCTGTCATACAGTATGTTCCAAAAGTTTGTTTTCCTGTTCTTTCCACCTCTCTAATATTAAACATGTCTTTCCTCCCACTTACCACTGTTGTTTGTGTGTGTGTGCGCGCGCTCGTGACCTTCTAATGCAGAGCCCCGGGGCAGGGCAACAGGCATCCTCTGACCTTAGCAGAATTTGGAGGGATTTAGTCCCCTGGTTATGGACTGTCAGTGTGGTGGTGGGGTCACTAAGAGAGTGTGCGTCTGCTCTATCATTGATCCAAATGGCCGTTTTGTCCGAATATGAATACAGAAATGAAATGATGTATCCAAACACTGAGCTCAGTCCCATCACACGACTGGCCTGTGGTAAAGGTCAGACACAGTATTTGGTTAGAGGCCAGTTCAACCCTCGAACTCACAGGGAAACAATGCTGCTGGACTGCTCTGTATGGGCTGGAACTCTCTGGCATGTTTTACTTGTGGTAACACATTCATTTCATTGGCATCAATGTATTTTGCAATTGAAAATCAGAAGAAAAACACATGCTGTGCTGCCAGAATGTAACATGCCTGAAAGTTTCAGTGCAACATGTTCAGGCCAGTAAGCTCTTAAGCTGTCAGTCTGTTTAAAACAAAGAGAGAAAGTGTCAGATCATCTTCCAGTATCTGAAGCTCCCTTTCCAATGAGGGAATCAGGGGACTGCATCTGACCATGTTCTTGCCGAAACAGACAAATTGACAATCATGTCCATGCACTTCATGCAGTGGTTTGTCCAGGTGTGTGGAAGTAGACAGAACTTCTCTCTCAAGCTGCATTTGCATTCTTCACACAGCTACTTCTGTCGCTTTTCATTTAAACAATGCCAAATGAGTGCAACACCATGAACGTGTTTGAGGAGAGACCATCTGAAAGTGTGCTTTGTCCTTTTGTGAGGAGATCAGGGAAGCAGTGGGATGCAGCCAGAAGGAGGCTATCGGGACAGACTTTTAAACCCCCTTCATGGTGGGACATTCAGAATAGGTGGACATACTTGTACTTCTGTGTGTTCGAAGCAAATTTTAGAGGCAGCGTGATTGCATAAAAATTCAGTGGAGCGATGCGAGAGGACATGTGTGTCGCAGACTGAGGCAAAAATGTGTCTGCGCATGTGTTGACCTGAGCAAAACATTTGTGCTTATTCTGAAGCGATATGATTCTGGTAGATGAATTTACAGAGACAAGAACCTGAACTGTCGCACAAACATAGCACAGAGACACGTATGATGCTTGCTGACTAACTGATAACAGCTGAATCATGTTCTGTACTCTCTGTGTAAAATGTGTACTTAATGAAGTGAGACAAAAATTCACTTCACGTTCAGTCAACACTTAGACCAAAATCTAATGGATTGTTCATTGTGCCACACCCCACCCCTCCAAAAAACATCATTCAAATCCATCGCAAACTTTTGGAGTAATCCTGCTAACAGATAGCAAACAAACAAACAAACCAACGCCGGCAAAAGCATAACCTCCTGGCCCAATGCCTTTGGCCTTGGAGGAGGTAATTACAGTACAGTAAAATACATAGGCTATTATTAAACTACTATTATGGAAACAATTCTATAAAATCAGGACTTGTTTGGTGACATCAAATATTCAACGAGACTTGCGAGTCTTCCATCGCATCTGGCCGCTCCAAGCATTCACTCATGGAGCCGTGCAAGTCACTGCATGTTCTATATTACTGTCCTACACATATTTCAGAATAAAAGCCTCATGTTAACAAATTAAGGAATTCTGTCCACAGAAAAAAAATAAAAATGCTTGAGGGCATTTATTTTGAAATGAAAGCAGGAAGTGTTGATTTAAAAATAAATCTTTACCTTTTTTCATGTCTGTGACATATTCTACAGATACAGACATTTAAAGGGTAGTAATGTTGCTGATATGTCAATATACTGTCAATAGATCACTTTCACTGTCTGTTGTTGCTGTGAACCGCGCGGCTCACGGTAAAAATAGGCGAGACCTCGAATCTCTAGAAGAGATGCAGCTGACATGCAGCGTCTCACACGGGTTGTGTGGCTGCTCTAACCTGTTAACATGGACGCCGAAGTAAAAAACAACAGGTTCCGCAGCCGCCGCGCGCTGCTGATGTTCCCTGTGTGGACCGGCCGTAACAGTGCGAATAGATGCACATTGAATTCCCCTGACAGGGGGAAAACACCGCCGGTGCTAAAGTGCATTTGCAACTTACAAAAATGTGCACACCCTTTATAAAAAAAAATGTCACCTCCAGGGCTCCAGAGAAAAGTACTGTTTATTATAACAATTTTTTTTTTCCACGAATATCGGGGGTCGTGTGTAGACCAGAGAGGTTTGTCAAGACTGTGAATTTCTCACTAGAGTGTGATAATATGGGTAATATTGGGGGTATGGTGATTACATTAGTTGTATTGTATTGTATTATGGCTGTTTTGTGCTAGGGGGCAACACACATTTTCCTTATTACACCTTTTAAAGTGACTCCACCTTGCTAATATAAGTACTGCCTGTACAGAAGCATCATTAACCATCATTAGCTGAGCTGATTCGCTTTTCATGAAACTGAGCGACGAGCACTTCAGAGTGACTCCTCCTCTGCTTCAGCAGCCCATCGCTCTGCCCACTCACAAGGTGGATTAACTGGCAAGTGTGTAACTAGCAGGCGGTCCTGGTGTCTCCATCTAGTTTGTGTTTGAATCAGTGGCCCCTCCAGGGGATGGGAGCTTTGCCTGGCACTGGACACACCAGACTGAAGAGCACAGCAGGAGGCAAAACACTGATTTTTAATTGATACATTAAACAGTCAAACAGATTGCACAACCTCGGGCCATGAACAAAACAGCATGCACAACTCCAAGCCCCAGGCAAGCAGAGAAGCACTATCTCTCTCTCTCTCTGTCATCTCCCTGTCCTTATTCTTAGACTTTTTTCCTCTATTCCGCAGGGATGCACTTTTGTTTTGTGTTGTCTGGTTCAGCTGAAAAACGGTGCACACAGACCTGCACAGTTTGTGGGGGAGCTGCTGCTTCTCTCAGGCACAGCTGCAGCACAGGAGTGGCATCTAAAGTCCCCGCTTTATGGGAACTGACTGTTTCTTTTATTTGGCTTCCTGATCTCAGCCAGAAAAAAGTTTCAAATTGCATCATGTTCCTCCTGTGTGTGTGTGTGTGTGTGTGTGTGTGTGTGTGTGTGTGTGATCAATATGATCTGCAGCTCCCACTCAAACTAATGTGCTTTAAATAGGAGAGTGCTTGTTGTTCAGCAGGACTAATTAAAATGATTTATGCTAGCCTAGCATGACATCACTGGAAACCCAAAGTACAGCCCACAAGATAAAACGCCAAATGAATTAATCTATTTGCCAGACCCAGACACTCGGTGTTGAAGCCAGCCTATCAATAATATCAAAACACAAGTTTACACCTACAGCATTTGAGGCTTTATTCTGTGATTAATGTAGGTGATGTCAAATTGGCTCTCAGCTGAGCTAAGGTCTATTTGGATTCAGGGGCATTTACTCCCTGCAGTTATTTGTTTGTTTAGGTGAGAGTCTGTCTGCCTTTTAAACTTCCGTTTGGCACAAAATATACATAGCCGGAAGCCTAAAAAAGCTGTTTTTAAGGAAAAATGTGTGTTTGCACAAGGTGAAGAATAAGGACACCATCTCAAAGCTTTCACAAGTGGATAGAGTTTTATCTTCATCAGTGTGTTTAAACTCCAGCCTATAGCCCATTGTGCGTTTCTGCAAGCGTGATACAAGGCTGATATGAAACGTATTTATGACATGTATTTTGTTGACATTCAGCGTATCCCGTGGTTTGCAGAAATGTAGAATGGCAACATTTCTTTGTGGCGACTGGGTTGCAATCTCAGGTACTTGCCACCACTGCCAGGCACCATAGTCCAGATAGAGAAGATCGAAGTACATTTACTAATGTACTCGAGTACAATTTTGAGGTATTTTATACTTTAGTTACTAGTTACTGATTAACCAGAATAAGTAAGAGAACAAAGTGTGGGGAAATCCACATGAAACAAGACAAGTGAAGGGGACAAAAGTAGGATTTTGTGTTTCCCCTGTGGAAATTTCTCCCTTGGGTACATTCGCATTCAAGAGTTGTGTTTCTTTTACGGTTTGATATTAGCTTTTACATCATTGGCATTCATTAGCTACAACAGTGTGCCGCCACTGAGGTTTCATTTTAACGAGCAAAAACAAAGGTCAGCACCAGCTAAAACTTAGAAGTGTACTAATGCTACCTGAATGTTTTCAACGCTAATGAAGAAGCGAGGAGAGACAAAAGGTCTGATTAGATTTGTCGGCGTTCAGTAGTTCAGCTCAGCACTCCATCTCTATCATGCTTAGCTAAAGTTACAGACACTCTGAAACCAAACTAATTAGCTGTGTCATTATTATTGCAGTCTGTGTGTAATTGGGCAGTGTAACCCTGTAAATAATCCCGATGAAATTTTAGTCCAGAGTAAAGGAAACAAAGTGTGGATGTGCTCACACCCTGAGATGATGATCAGCCTTTAAAGGCTCTTCATCCTGGTTTCAAAAGACATCAAAGCAGATAGTTAAACTGGATCCGTGCAGGATAGCCGCAGTGGGTAACACTTTAAATTGGTGAGCTATTATAGTATCAACATCGCCAAAGCTGCTCCAAATCCCTAATGGGTTAAAACTAAAGAAATGTGTTTTTCAACTCCTGCTTGAGACAAAATAAATGAAAGTAGACACTGTGTCTTTAAAAGGTGTCTTTAGTTGATGTATTGTTGCCACATAGGCCATTTTAACAGAGTAGGTCTCAATTTGTTATCCCTTTCATGTATAGTCAGAATTATGACAAATCAACCGGATGGATTTTTTTTATTGTAGCCATGTTTCCACAGACATTCCTGACAGCTACAAAGTCCTTCCTTATCCCTACTTTGGACAATCAGACTACATTTCCCTGCTTCTCCTGCCCACTTAACTCCCAGTTGATTAACAGTGTGAACAGACGAAGCAGCAGCAGCTCTAAAGGACTGAGATGCCGCCACCCAGGAGAACCACGTCGATCTTTAAGGCTATACATCAACAGTGACATCATACATCAAGAAATGTGTTGATGATGCGGCGATCACAAAGACAATAGGCCTCCAAAATGACCGGCCACTGTCAGTATCCGCAGTGGATGTGATGTTATCAGGCCCAGCAGATTTGCTAAGAACATGTGCCAACCAGCAAGTTGATGTCATCACTGACAATTTCAACATATCACCCATCAGTGTGCAGTTGGCATGTGGAAAGAGCAAAACAATATTATAAAACACTATCTAGAGTCTTTGGTATTTGTATTTGTATGCTATGAATAAAGACTATAAACAAAATGCAATGTGTTTATTCTCTATACTCATATACACAGTATCAGACACAATTACCTTAACTGAAGAAGACATGGACATAGTTATTGTATTGTACTATAAACTAATTACAGTATATTGAAATTACTTCCTCTAACTCTCTCACTAAAATTGGCTCTGTTGTTGTGCACACCAAAGAGCAAACCTGAATCGTATTTATAGCGTCCAAGCTCTGATTTCTAAGTGATCTAATTGGTTACAGGTGTTTTCACATGTGCATTCTGGGTGCAGGTGATTGATAATTGAGGGGCAAATTCACAAAAGGATTGCGCGGCATTTGCGGCTGTTAAACCTTTGCAAATAAGACAAAAATAAACTGTATAATTATTAGTGAAATGCACCCCAAACTGCGCTGCCAGGCAAATGGCATCAAATAGCTGTACTCCTGTGCTATTTGCACGTGTTTAAATCAGGTACTATGCAGACACTTGGTGCAAAATCGGCCCGAGCCCGGTCTAAATGGCAAGCGAAGCACTTGCCTCAATTACAATTGCAATCAGATGCAAAAAAGGGCAGATTGCACTCGGCTGCAAAACTTTATGGGCGTGTTTGCGCTGTAACATCATTAGCACAATATCTTTTGTTAATTGGACCTTGAGATGGGGAAGATGCAGTAGTGGTTGCAAATGATGCAGTTCATGGTGCTATCAGTGGCTTGCAATTCTTTGCAAAGTTGCCCGAGTGTAGTATTTCAGTGCCAGTGTTTAGCAACGCAGGCTTTTAGTTTTGAATGATGTGTCTACTGTAGAGAACAGTGTGTAGTTATTTGCAAAAAGTGTGTTTTACAATTTCATAGTTTGTCAGTGGTTTCAATAAAAGTACCAGTTCTTGAGTCTTGACAATTGCAAACAGCAATACCTCATCCAGAGAAGGCTTGTATGACCACGCCCCCTTTAAAGGGGACAACAATCCTGTGTCCCTCGTAGACATCAACAGCATAAAGACAAGAAGTTCAAAACGTGTCTCCAAAGGTCTACTTTAAACAAACCGGTGGTAGTAATAACGCTATGCCGAAGAGTTGCTGTGTAGTTGGTTGCACCAACAATAAATCCAAAAATGCTAATCTCCGAGAGGGCCTTTATGTCTCCAAGCTATAGATCAGACCAGCATGGCGTGATCGCCGAGGCTGCGCTCCCCTTTTGGGGGAAAGAAAGTCGTTGTCACAGGAGAAGGACGGAGGAAGACTGAAGGGACATGACGACGATCACCCTTCATTTTTAAGGTATTGCGAACGCTCAGGTTCAGGCAAGGTCACAAAAAAAATTTCAATCAGGTCAAAATTTCAATCTAAACATATGTCATTGACGTCTATATCGGATCTTCGGTTTTCATTCCCCCAAAAGGGGGCGCGGCCTGCAAAGTACTCGTATGTGCCGGTCTGATGTATACATTTCCTGTGTGCCGAGCATGAAGGGGGCTACATTTCATTGCGCAATGACAATAAAGCAGAACCTCGAACCTTGTATATTCATAAGTAGTACTATTTACAGTACATATCTGTGGAATATACATGAACCTTGTTAAACCCTCACATCTCTAACTTACTTCAGTCTTGATACATAATCATGCTCAGTCCTTAATGTGAGCTTGATGCTGATGTGAGTACCTATTCTTAGACTCAGTCTGGTGACATGCTACATAAGGCAAAGCAACACTCACACACATCTTATATAAGTAGTAGTCAAATGAGTCTGGTTGTTAGAGTTTTCACACTTTAGTCAACAATGTGAAAATTAGACAGGGTAAAATCTCATTAACTGCCTTTGTGGTGTTGACATTTCATTTGCATCCAGCCAACGAAAGCACATCTCTTCATTTCACACTTTACTTTCCCAATTTCCTCCTCACTTATGCCAGCACAAAGGGAAACAATGTATGACAGTAATTTCCGCAGCGTTTTATTAATGCACAGATGTCAACTACAGCAGCGTACAGTACATTATGTGTCTGGGTTTCCTGTGGGTGTGTTAGTGAAGCTGTCAGCCTGCTGCTAATGACCTCTAAACCACCTCATGGGTGAACCTTCTGTTCTCCGTGCGGTCTCACACTCTGGGTGCGGTATGATTCCCACAGGAGCAGGATGAGGGCATCCGTTTTGTTTCAGGACTGTTCAGACTGTTAAAGACACACAGTGTATGTGTGTCCTCAGTGAGGAGCTGACAGAGGCACCTCAGTTCTGCCAGGAAAGAGATTAAAACCAAAGGCTGCTGGAGCTCTTGCTTACAAGAGGGTGAGTACGAGGCAGCAAGGAAAAAGGACCCATATGTAGACAAGAACAACGATCCATCCATCCATTATCTGTAACAGCTTATACATTCAGGGGCGCGGAAAAGCTCGAGCCGATCCCAGCCGACATTGGCCGAAAGCCGGGTAGACCCTGGACAGGTCACCAGACTATCACAGAGCTGACACATAGAGACGGACTAGACAAGAACAGGTCAGTGGTTTATTGGTGAAATGATGAGTTCACAATGTCCACTTAGCTAACAAATGCTTCACTCACATTTTAAAGTTAATCTTAAAAATAGATTTTGACATTGTTCAGCACTTGTTGGAAAGACACTGCATGGATGAGATGAATTATTACACCTGGGATAATGCCTGGTGAAGGAAAGATAAGGACTGATGTTGCATCTGAAGAACAGCCAGTGCTATATGTATAGTTGCAGTTCATTGCTAGTGGCTCTTGAGCAAAAAGAAGCTAGGACAGATCAATGCAGGTGTGACACAGTGAGATGTAGGAAAGAAGCTTTTTACAGTTTTGGTAAATGTCAACTGTACATAATGTTAAGATAATGAGCTACACCTCCTTCCTGTGAATGGAACATGACACATTCTAGCAAGTTTTGCCACTTTATAGTAGACGGTCAGCTGCTCTGACCGCCTAATACTGAAGCGGACGGGTTTACATTGGAGTTAATTGAAAGCCTGGTGCTAAGGATTCACAGATATCTGACTTTGATATCGTACTAAAATTAACTGAAATCAGTGGAAAGTAAAAAGAACACATTTTTTTGGATAAATCAATTCATTTATTTAGTTTTCTTTTAGCCCAAATTCCTGTATTACATGAGTTTGAATTAAAACCATTTGATGTTCAATATACATATATTATTACATGCACGCGGACACACACATACGCACACACACACACACATTGCTTGATTTTTGCTTTGATCCTATTAAAGACTGCATTTACCAAGAGATTTCTTGTATTGGGCAAACTTATGTGGTGACGGATTGCTGTGTTTCTCATAACTCTAACAGTTTGATTTAATTAATCTTTTTTTTTTTTGGATAAATAATCGTAAAATAATCTCTCTTTATTATTACGATCATTATTCTAATCTTGGTTGCAATCATTTCACATAGCCTGAACTCCACATGTGTGTGTTGCCGTGGACTGGGACGCCACCAGCTAAAAGTAGCGCCTCTGACACTCCCAGAGAAACCCAGGGAGTGCAGCCAGGCCGGCAGTAGTAACAGCAGCAGCCGTAGAGTGTGTTCTCAATCTTACTGGCTGGATATCAGCTGCTGCCATCTGTGCCAGCCACATCTCACATTCAGCTCCTCTTTCTGAGCCCAGAAATCGAGCAGGCAGATTCTCCTAAAGCCTTGGCATTACACAGGGAGTGGAACAAATGGGATTTCTCTCGTCTTTGATCTTTATTTTCAGTCTGATGCCATCTGCATGCAAAGGCTCTAGCATGGCCCACTACCGCAGACAAGGGAGCCACATTAATATTGAAATGATAGCAATTATCCAAAGAGGCCGCGTGCATACGTGTTGTCACATGCCCCATTGTGAAAGCTGCAACTGCTATTCACATTCTATTACATATAAGAAAGTCACTAAATGAGGCTTCTTTGCATATTGTGTCGGGAGGATCTGACTATCTGGATAAACAGTATATATAGCTCAGTATTTATAGCAAAAAACCCACCCCACAACAAAAAAGTGTCAAAGTGATACGACCAAAAGCAATAACAACGTTACGCAAAATCTTAACATTCAGGAAGGTTTAAGCATAATCACACATAATTACAGCCCATTACAGTCAGCAGCACAGTGTGTAAATGATGAAAGAGGTCTAATCCTCAGGAAAGGTGGATGCTGTGCTTCTCCCTGTAGCCGAGGAGCAGATGGAATCCTGTTTTCAACTTCCCTCACCATTCTCTGAAAATTGAATATCAAAGCAACTTTTATCCATAGAAAGTGAATACCCCGCCACCCCCCTGTGTTTTTATACCAGTGGAACTCTTTTTGTAGGACGAGTTCTGTGTTGAAGGGAATGTGCTTATTTGCTTTCTTTCCAAGAGTGAAATGGATATCAATATGATGTGTGTTAAGTGGAGCTGGAGTCAGGACCCGGTTCTGGAAAGTGAAGCCAATGCAGAAGTGCCTTAAACTTGCATTCTGTCTAATGGCCAGCAGGGGACGACTCCTCTGGTTGCAAAAAGAAGTCTGATTGTATAGAAGTCTATGAGAAAATGAACCTACTTCTCACTTGATTTATTACCTCAGTAAACATTGTAAACATGAGTTTATGGTTTCAATCTCTAGTTTCTGCAGTCACCTACTCATTTCTGCATGCCCAGTCACCCAGCTTCCATTCAGTAGTTTACTCCGACACAGTTAGAGCGTGCTTGGCGCCACTGTTTACAGAACGTTATCGTCCAACTTCATAGTAGGGCTGTCAAAGTTAACATGATAATAACGTCTTAACGCAAATTGGTTTTAACGGCACTAATTGTTTAACGCATTAATGCAACTTGTGTTTTTTTTTTTTAGGTTGTAGTGGGCTCAGTTTTAAAGCTAGGGTGAAGATGTTGGCATCTTATGAAACTAGAAATTCCATGTTCCACCAGCTCCCTACAGTATGTACCAGTAGAAATGAAGGGCTCATTCCAAACAAAAACACAACAATTCTTAGTGTCATGTGATTTAAAAAAATCTGCACCCACTGGACCTTTAAGGGATATTCCCCTCCTTAATCTAAAAACAAAGGCACTTTTAAGGTACAAATTACATGAGGGCTGTCATGTTATTTGATCAATTTTATGGCGTGTTTACCCTTTAAACATCAATCAATTATTTCTCCCCTTAAAATCCAAATAAATGCCTTAAATGTATTGTTATTAGTGGTTAATGCAATTTAATTTAGGACTTAGTTCCATAGTGCTACTTTGATCACAAACATGACATTGATATTAATCTTCTAATCTCAGTGTCAGAGAGAAAGCGAAATGTTCCTTTAGTTTCACCTCTGCTCTGTGCCTTGGCAGTCAGACGTGGGAATAAGATAAGTGTGTGCCACAGTGTGTCTTGGGGGATAGGCTTTTTATTCCTCGGTGTTTGGCTGGCTATGTCTTTGTGTACTCCCGTTTGTGTAAATGAACACCTTCTTCTCCCATAATGACTTCTTAACCACCGCTGTCTCGTAGCTGTTCGGACGCCCTAATTGGCCCAAATCATCTATTCTCTGCTAGCTTTCATTCTCTGGGCGCTGTTAGGGAGACTCCCCGCCGTTCGGGAGCTCGCTGCCTCCTGCCATGCAAATGAAGCCGAGCAGAAGAGAAAACACTGGCAGAATAAACTCTCCCAACAGCCCACCCTCAGCTCCCACCATCGCACACCTCATTAACCCACAGAGGGCACAGGAAATGAAACCTCTGACAGGACGTTAGGGAGCAACTAATGACCCAATCAGCAAGGTTGCCACCGGCCAAATTAGCATTAAGCAAACGCTACGGGCGTGTGTGTGTGTGTGTGGGTAGGAGGTTGAGAAGCTTTTTCAGAGTGGCTGATGGGAGCCCTCAAGGAAAGTTATCCATTCACTGACGCCCAAACAGACTGCGTCTCCACTCTACAGAGAGGGAAATAAAAGTAGTAGAAGGTCTAAAGCTAAATATTCCATCAGAAGTTTCATAAACACACACGTCATTCATCTGCAGAACATGTTGATGTAGTTATTCAAGTGTCAATCCTCCACTCATACTGTATATCTGCATGCTAAATAGAGCCTTATAGATGGCTGTTTGATGGTGGATAATCCATGTGAATGGTAATAAGATCCTACTGAACCCCAGGCTGCCCACTCCTCTGCACTGTGTGGGCCTCCTGGTGCACAATCTCCTCCGTGAATACACGCACACACACACACGCACACACACAAACGGTTACAAGACAGAGTTTTCAAAAGTCTTCAAAATGCAAATAAGTGTGTGTTTTCATCAGATGCTGCTGTGTGAATAATAAGATAACATGATTAGACTAAGACTGTTACATCATAACATTTCCCTGCTGCTTCCCACCTAATATGACATTTACTATGAATGTTATTTCAAAGAATGAATTTGTCTCCTGTGTCGACACTCAAACACACACACTTGTGTGGTGTTTTTTGTCTGTTGCCCTTTTATTCTTTTACTCTCTGGTGTTTCTGGTGCAGCGGAGGTACAGTATGGAAAAGTGGGCAGCGGTATAAGATGCTGATGTTGCTTTTACACTGCCAGAAATAAAACAAGAAGTGAGGCAGGTCTTGCAAAGATGCTGCTTTGTGACACCATTTCACCATCTCACGTGGGCAGTGTGGCTGCTCTAACCTGTTAACACGGACGCCGAAATAAAAAAAAACATCAGGTTCCGCAGCCGCCACACGCTCCGTTACACACCCAGGCCTGAAATACATGCTCATGCTGGACCCATAGACAAGAAGTTGGAGAAATGTCAGAGTGATGGGGCTGCCAAGGTGCCACCCAAGTAGTTAGGGGTCCAGTATCTTGCTCAAGAGTACATCATCAGTGCCCAGGAGGAGAACAGGCACCTCTCCAACGACCAGTTCACACTCTGATCTTGGTCCGTGGTGGACTAGAACCAGCCACCCTCCGGTTCCCAAGCCAAGAAGTGGAGCGGATAACATCCATTTTTCAGTGAAATCGTGCAAATAGTGATACAAGCACCAAATTTGGCATGATGATTGATGATGGGTCACTAAGCAAATATAAACGATCGACCACTTGAAAATCCAATATGGCGGCCATTTTTCAAGATGGCCGCCAAATTATCCTGCTGACAATGATTTCTCTCATAGAAATTCATCTATTTGGTCAATTTGAGTGATCTTGGTGTCAAATTATATGTTTTCTACCATGCTGGATCTAATTTCGATAGTTTTAATAATTTTTAACTGCAATATGGCGGCCATTTTTCAAGAAGGCCGCCAAATTTATATGCTGATAATGGTTTCTCTCATAGAAATTCATCTACTTGAGCGATTTGAGTTATCTTGGTGTCATATTATATGTTTTCTGGCATGTTGACCCCACTCTAAATACTCATTCACACACCGATGGCTCAGCCTTCAGGGGCAATTTGGGGCTCTGTATATTGCTTAAGGAGCTGGAGATTGAACCGCCGATATTCCGATTGGAGGACGATCCACGAGCCACGATCCGAGGCCACAGCCGCCGAGAGGCACCATTTAGTGGAATCCATTTCCTACTCTAAATGAGAAGCGCCTTGTCTTAGAACACACTGTACTGTATGTTTTTGATCCGTTTAGTCCCTGACCTCATTCACTATCACAGTTCCCATTTCCATGAGCTTAATTGATCCTGAACGTTTCGAGCTTCTCGGTGTTTTCCCCTGATGCCGCTGCATTTCAATAAGATCACACACTTCGCAAAGGCAATGACATTTACATCTTTAATTAGTTAAGTATCGTCTTTAAACGAGCTGTTCCCTGGAGGATTTCAGTGCAACAGATCCATGACTTTGTTCAGTTTAATTGCACATCACACATAACGAGATATCGGCGGTTGATGGAGGTAAAACAATCACATGTGTTTCGAGAATTCAGTGTTGTCAACGATTCTTGACTGAATTAAGCATGAAAGCAGGATTTAACATTGTATATGTTTCACTACATTTAGAACAACGTGAAGGAGGTGTTATCTTTCCTCTTCTTCTGCTTTCGAATAAAGGAAATAAGGCGACAGACACAAATACATATACATATGAGGATTAGAGACAGACTCAACTATATGCATGTTTGTATGCACAAACATGGGCACTGTGGCAGCTCTGAATTGCTGTATTACACGCAACACTTCAGTTTTATTGTTTCCACGTCTCTAGGATTCCCCTGCAAAATGGTTAGATTATCATCATATAATGTATGTGTGAGTGAGTGTGTACAGAGAAGTGGGCCAGTTGTAATGAATCAAATTGACTGGAGACGGAAAAAAGAAACAGGGAACAAAAAGAGGCCATCCTCACAGGCGTTCTGTGAAGTGGTTGAACAAATGAAACTTTACAGTAAATAAAGGCAGAAAGCAAATCAAAAGACAATATCCTGGAGTGTCCCTCTTCTGCATGCATTCTGAAGACACTTCCATTGTGATCAATATAATTCTGGAGTGACTTTTTGTATTAAAATCCTGTTCAGTAGCAGAGAGACATGAAGAGTGGTTTCATCAGCTGTATGATGATAACTTCATTGGGAGAATCTGATTAGAGCTCCGTCTGTCTTTAGGAATCGGGCGTTAAAGTATTTGTAAGCAGCTCTTAAAAAGCTTGTGCTGTGCAAACAGACCAAGTGATGTCATCTTCTTAATGAAAGGAAAATTATGATGATTCCATATTTGTTTTCTGACTGTCAACAAATCCCATGAAAAGACCCAAACCAATGTTGTTGTGCCGGCTAATTTCCGGTTTAGCCATATGCTAACTTGAATGGGGATATAATAATGCAACCGTTTGTCTCTTCTAGACTTTCCAAATGTTATCAGACCAAATTGATCAAATTCTGATAGTGAAATGAATCATTTTGTACATATACAGCCGCAACAGTACCCATGGCATAGGCTGTGGCGGAGCCTATAACATAAGCACAAGTTCAACTAACTTGGTTGGGATTGACCAGTGTTCCCAGGCCTGGAACTTGCATGTCCTCATGCTCACCCTGAGCGAGAGACAGACGGGGCTGGATGGCTGGTAAAAAAATTTATGGATTCATTGACGGTCCACTGGGATTGGTCCCAGTATGCCAGATGACCAGTACACCACTACTAGCAAACTGTAGGCTGTGGTAAGTAAGTGTAACGATTGAATGGGAGAGCCATTGATGCTATGTGCTTTAGTTTGTATATAGTGTTAAGGGAGGGGTTATGCTAAGGATGGCTCCAGTTCGTCATCGAGCCATGATTTCAGGCCCACCCAAAAAAATCCTGAACACAACTCTGAACACTGAACTAACTCTGGTCTAACTCCACAATTCAGTACTATATATAGTTCACAGACTGTTCAGATGTTTTCAGCAATTCTAACATGTATAATGTGTTTAGAAAAAACAACTGAGAATTTACTTTACCCAGACTTTAATTTGTCTCTCAATACTTTCAGACTTCCCTACCCTGTATGTGGCTCTCAGCTCCAAGCCCATTGATTCGTACTGAGGATGTAAATCATATAATAATATGATAAACATACAAAACATAAATTGACATAAACAGCTCACAAATATATAGTTTCATTTAAAAAAAAAAAATAAAAATTAACAAAATAAGCTGGTCACCATAGTTTTTATCAAACAAACAGGAAAAAATAATGTATTGGTTGGGGACTATTTTCAGCGGCAGATTAATCCACATTTGGTGCTCTATGAGTATTTGGTGCAGCAGGACGTTGTGTGTTGGATTGAGTCCAAATAAACTACAGCATGTATGTTCATGGTAATGAAGGAACATGTCACCCAGTGCAACAGTGATGTGTATTAAACAACAATGGAGCTCTATTGCACAGAGGAGGAAGAGATATCAGGCTTTGATACACACACAATACCTGTTAGTATACATTAATTGTTGGTTTGGACCTTTGTGACGACCCCTGCCCTTTCCTGCCAATCTCTCATTTGCCATGTTTTCCAGATACCTCGTGGCAGGGGATCGTTGGCGCCAACTGGGATCACCTGGGCCCAGTGTTCCCAGTCTAGCCTGCTGCTACCACTCTGTGTGCTCCTAACAGTAATTTGACCATTCAAATTAGTAATTCATGATATAATTCACCTTCATTGTGGAAGTCTCAACTCCACACGTTGGCCATTAAGTTAAGTACCTTTTAAAGATAATTGGAAATGTAAATGAGCAGTAATTGTACTGTATTATGTCCACTCGTTGGCCCCTTTTCATTAGAGTAAATGAATGTAGAGCTAATACCTTTCGTTGTATGGAGCAGCAGTGAGGAATGGAACAGAGGAATGATTCTGTAAAACAGTGATTGACCAAAGGTGACTGACTACAGCTCTTCTTATTCATGCACTGTGAGTATCTGTCGGTGTGAAAAGTTCCCAAATTACGGACTCATTTGATGAATTTGCTGTACAATGAAATTCCATGTCTTAGGCCCCACAGTGGCCCCTACAGGCTGAAAAGTGTATTACACCCTGCAATGTGAGAGAGTTGAACTGTGCAGACATCACACTTGCGATTAAGCTATTCTTAGTTAGGCTGAACATGTTTGTCTGTTTGTCCAGTCCTAACATGCTTGGTCAGTGCCCCTCGACATCTGAGACCGACGCAAAGGGGCACACTTTAGCGTAGTAAAAATGTAAGCTCAGGGAAGAGGTCAGTGTGGATGGTTGGGTAAATACAACACAGGACTTTTACCCAGTAGACCACTGTTTGTGTCCAGTGTGATACCAAGTCAACATTGACTTATTTTACCTTACATTTGTTGCGTAACTTACGTACTTTACTAATTCTGCGTACCTAAAGTTACAAGCAGACTTATTTTAACCCAAACCACAATCTTTCCTCAGCCTAACTAAGTAGTCTACTTCTGTTACCTAAACATAAACAAGTAAACCTGAGTTACAGTTGAGTTGACTGCACAAAGCCAGCAGGGGGTACCTGAAGAGGCTGAGAAGGCAACATTTTGGCTGAGATATGGGGAGCTAGCAACACCTGCAGCAGGTTAGCTGTAGGGGAAGACATCCATGTTCACTGTGTCCCACAGAGTTAGTTTGGATTCACCAAAGACACACAATAACACAAACACACTAACCGATTGAGGCAGGGGTACAACAGCAACTCTGTGTTCTGCAAGGTACAATTAGAGTTTTTGTCAATTGAGCCTGGTGGCTTTTAAGAAAGCATGTAAGGGATAATGTACAGCGAGCCGGTCATTGTTGTGAAAGAATCGCCGACAGGGCGATGCTGCGCGGAGAGGTCTCTTATCACCCTGAAGGGGAGTCTTTCACAACAATGACCGGCTCGCTGTACATTATCCCACTTATTACACGGCTACTTACTTAAGAAATCAATAATTTGACACAAAAACGGTCCGCCAGAGTCCGACATCAGAACTGCGCCCATAGCAACGGTCTGTTACACATAGCAATGGTCTGCTATAAAGAAATAGCAGACCGCAGAACGCTGTGATTGACCAATCAGAACTGAGTATTCAACACAGCCATGTAATTAAGATGCATAGTAGCCTACACCATACAACCCCATTTAAAAAAAAAAATCCAAAATATCCTTTTAAAGTACAGAGTTGTGCACTGTGTGAGCTCCTGACATTGTATTTATCCCATCTACAGTGTGACCTAAAATCAGCTCCTTTTATCAAGAGCTTTCATTGTCTATAGATGTTTTTCTATGCAATTGTCAAGTGAATTTTAAGTGAACTTTTGAAATGTTTCTAGAAAAAAAATGTGAATTAGGCACATTTCCATCAACTGGTTTGGAGCAAATGAACTTGGCTGCATAGTTCTGCCAGAAGTTGGCGGTATAAGTTTACAGAGGGCCGTAATTTGCCAGTAAACAGAGTAGAAGAAGTAGCCGTTGTGAACCGGAAACAAAACGAGTCACCTTGGTCGATCTATGAGAGAACAATTAAGGGAGGTTTTCAGGAATGTAGCACAACAGAATGCTAAGTGGAGTCATACAGAAATATAAATTTGGGATTGCTTTTGCTTGGTTTGTATATTAGGATTTGATCCTACATCATCTTTACATAATGCTGCAATCAGAATCAGCATTTCAAAGAGGGAGAGATTTTTCTTTTTTGGTTCACTTCAGGCAGGCACCACTATTTGTGGCCATGTGTGTACATCACATATTCAAAGTTATCTTTTGTAGGTGTTTTGCAAGCCC
Organism: Sebastiscus albofasciatus; assembly: GCA_916701655.1. Taxonomy (NCBI): domain Eukaryota; kingdom Metazoa; phylum Chordata; class Actinopteri; order Perciformes; family Sebastidae; genus Sebastiscus; species Sebastiscus albofasciatus. The sequence continues at coordinate 107,699 of CAKAOI010046851.1, forward strand.
TTGATTTTGGAGCTCAGTAGTAGTGTGCTTAACCATTTTAGCACCAGCCCAAACAAATATTGCACCACTGCAGGAAAAATAAATAAATTACAATCATTGACAGATAAATCATTACAATTTTGACCAAAAGTCAAAACAAACATCAAAATATATATATTCTTCTCAAAAGTGATGTTATAAAAATCCTGAAACTCAAAAATGTCCCAACTGATAAACACATTTCTGGAGCAACTGATGTGAAATAGTTTGCAAATGTTCATGTAACAAAGAATAAATAATGTTTTTTTGTTTTTTTTTCCCCATTGGAGCTAATAAGACAGACACTATTCACTCACATAAAATACCCTTTGAAAAGCTATGCTAACATCCATATGAATTCCATTACATGTGTTCATACCCACAAAAACATAATTAAAAGAAAATATACCACAAGGTCCCATAAGGTAACACAAACAGCGCTTTGATGATTGCTATTGTGTGTCCTGTTCTCTGTGACACAGCTTTTTGGTTTGATATGAGTGCCAGACCGCTATGAGTACGCTATTTCATGAGGGAGAGGCAATTTTGTGAGAGCGGGGACTCCAGGGATAACGTTTCCTCAGTTCCTCTCGGGCTCCTTTCTAATCCACTACCAAAACAATGTGATATTTACTTTGCGGAATTAGACGAGTACAAAAGAGAGCACGACCACACTATTCTCCAGCCGAGAAACACACACCGAGGAAAGCCACGAATAACAAGTCTGCTGTGGAAAGTGCTCCTCATTCATATGTCACTAATAGGAAGTGAGAGAGTGTGAAAGGTGTGTTTTGATGTGTACGTGTTCATGCTGATTTTCGTTGTTTCCATTTCCATTTCCACTTGTTTTTTTATATTTTTTGTCAAGTAAACTGGCCTCTGACGAGAAGAATTCTAACCAGGTTGTTTGGTTCTCACACTGCCTCACTGTTTCCTTCTCTTTCCATCGTGTGTGTGTGTGTGTGTGTGTGTTTGTCCTCAATCCTCTATTTTATGTGCACCGCAAGTCCTCAGAAGTAAAGGAAATAGGGAATATCCTCAAAAATAAAGTTGGTCCTCAGTTGAGTTTAGGGGCGCCTTCACAAGCCATAGTCTGATTGGCTAGTGGCTTATGAATCAGAGTGAAAGTGATAGTTTTGGCTCATTTTCTATTTAGTCTGGTTCAGTTTCACAGTGTACAAATTAAAGCAGACTAAATTTAAAAAAAAAAAAAAAATGAACTGCTGAGGGTCGTGTATGAAGGAGCAGGGCCAAAGTGTTTTCTTTTTGACTTGGCACTGATCTACTGTGCTGACAAATCCCTTCTCCTCCAGTTTATCTCAAATGACTTCATCAATGTCACCATTTTGAGGGACTTTATTTAGCATATAATCTGTGTGTTCTCTTCAGCACAGATGTCAAGCAAACATCAGACCTAACCCTGACCCTAACCCTAACAACAAACACAACAAACACCTAGAGGCAAAGAAAAAAAAGGAACTTCTGTCATTTTGTTCACCTGTTTTCACACAGAGGCAAAAAAAAAAAAAGTACTCTGCCTATTTTTTTCTACCTGTTTCACAGATTTTTAAAACAGGAACTAATAAATATTATCCTTAATAATTTAGATCACATTTAGAAAATGGATCACTAGAAAAAAACAAATCTTGCTTGCCTTTCAGGGCTTCTGTTTTTTGTTTAATTAACATGGCACCTTCTAGTAAAGACTAGATTGCCAACCAGAGAAAACAAAGGCAAAGGCTAAAGAGCCCCAAACCCCCATTGACCCTGAACACCGCAGATCACTATCTGAGTCAGTTTGTGGTGCCTTAACTAATGTTGTGTGTTTGTGAATATGAACCAGTGAAGTACGATATAAATTGAAATGAAAATGGCCTTAAATTATCATTTAACCTTGAAGCCCAATTTTTTTGCCCCATGCCCCAAAATCTAGTTTTATCTTCAGTTTATTTTCTGCTTATGTTGCACATATTGCTACATTATTTTGTGTTTACAAAAAATACTACAAACCCAGTGACAGACAGCAAACCTGGAGGGTTTATGCCAGGGGGGGGGCCTCCAGTATGGCTGCTAGTGAGGTAGCGTTGTGTGGGAATAAAACATGATGCTTATGGGGCCTTATCAAACCTGGTCATGCCCTGTTCAGTCGGATAAGAGAGAACTCTGCCACTCTTTACCTCTCCTCTCCCCTGTCTTTATCGTTTTGAGGATACTCTTTTCCTTGATCGGTGGAGTCTGTTAGCAGGAAGTTAGTGGTAGATAATGCCAGCTCACAGTGATGTGATATGATGACAGTGAGTGCAGCTGAGAAACAAGAGAAAATGACAGTAGGTGAGTTTGATGGCTTGATTTCCCCCTAGGTTGCTGTATAGCTCCGGTATTTCCTATCATTATATCCTCATACAAATGTCCGTATGATATCTTTTTTGGTCATTCTATTACAAATGTCCAGCAACATCAGTGATACTTATGAACACGATAAATGAAAGTTGTTGTTCATCCCATACGGCCGTCCCTCTTACAGAGACTTTGTTTCTTCAGATAAAGTTCCACTTGGTAGCAAGTTACAGGATGTGCTCTGCAGCCGAAATCACGTATATATAAACAAAAACTGTCTGGGACACACAATTTAACAGTGAAAAGTGGATATTGCTTCAGGACTGTTAAAACTTGAAATCTTGAAACAAACATTGTAACTGACAAGAATTTCAGATAACCATAGTACATGGTGGAAACAGGAACATGTAAAAAAAACAAAACAGAGCAGCAGGCGTCTGGTGTTGCTGTCACCACTGCAATACTCTTGAGTATGGGAAAATACAGGCTTTATCCACTTCATCAACTTCAATCATACTGATCACTGCAAAGTGGCAAGCTTGACTGTGCAGTGCATCTTTATGCCATATTTTTCTTAAGGAATCCATTGTTTTTTCTGCTCTCAGGATGCAGTGGTTATGAGTCACTGTGATGAGAGATTAAAGGGACAGTGGGCAAGACTTAGTGGCATCTAGCAGTGTGGTTGCAAACTGAATACTCCTCCGCTCACTCCTCCCTTCCCAAGACTGCGGTAACGTGTGCCGCAGAGCGCAAAACCATGGTAACGCCGTTCACCTCACCAAAAGGCCATCCTTACCATAATAACTAGGGCTGTAACGATTCATCTACTACACTGATGTATCGATTTATATTCCTACAATCCAACTACATCGATAGGTACTCTGCAAGTTGTCCTTCACGGGAGACGTATATCGATATAAAATCGATTTGAAACGCAAATATTGATTGTATCAATATTAAGGATTTGCAGCTTGTATTTAAGGACGACAAACGTTATATGAAAATGTTTTTTAGCACTTTTATAAGTAAAGAAATGTTAAACGTTACCTCGGTTCATTCTCCAGACATTCACCAGCTTGCCAGCTCCTCGGTCCTGCAGCTGCACTTTTTATTATTTTCAAAGCTGTATGTATTTGCCATTAATCGTTGTTTACTTGTTTATATCCATAATTAATTTATCCCTGATTCCATTACAAGACAAACTTTGAGGAATCCTGACCTGTACTGTCCAGTATCAGCTATTTATTTCACACTGACTGAATTTTTGGCAAAAAAAGTTACTGTATCGATTTCAAATCATTGAATCGTATCGTATCGTATCGCTCTAGATGAGCCAAATACTGTCCTTGAATCGTATCGGAACAATTGGAATCGCATCGTATCGTATCGTTGTAAAAATTTGTAAAATCGTTACACTCCTAATAACACTACTTAAAGAGCAACGGAAGTCAGACAGCAGCTGTCGGTACCATGGTTTTGCTCGTAACAGCAGTTTCACAAGTGTGTCAGAGAACTACGGTGACTTTCAGGCGCGAGCAAAAATGCAAAAGGCTCTCTCTAGAGCCAGTGTTTGGTTTGTCCGTTCTGGGCTACTGTAGAAACATGGCGGTGCAACATGGCGGACTCCGTGGAGAGGACCCGCTCCCTATGTAGATATGAAGGGCTCATTCTAAGCTGACGAAAACACAACTATTCTTAGTTTCGGGTGATTATACACTGATGACAACATAGTTATGAGTGTTATATTCAATTTCTGTTAATAGATCCACTGATTTTTAACGTGGACAATTTATGTCAGACATTTTCTTAAATTTGTAATTATTTAATTAACATCCCACATATTGAGAAATATGTTTGTCTTTACTTACTTACAGCACCTGGCTGGGTACCGGTTGACATAGGAATGGGTGTCTTATGTCAACTGAATTTTAGTTGTGACTCCTTATTCAACAAACACAATTTATCAATGAAACAACTCACAAACTGCTGGACATTACCTGATTTATAATTATATGTTTTTAATTAGTGTAATGCATGCTTGATGCAGCGTAGGTGGCAATCTTGCAATTACCAGAGAATGGTTAAACATTTTAGACAAGTTAGGAGCCAATTTGAGGGCAATATTAGAAAAAAATGTTTAATAATAAGCAGCTGTCTGAGCCTACGCACAATCTCTTCTGAAAGGCCTGCAGTGTCTCAAGGACTTCATTATAGTGAGGGCAGTTTCTAATTTGTCTTTCTGAGTGGACCGTAGAAATACATGCAGGAGTAATTGAATAATTTGGAGTAGGTACCCACAATGTTCAGTCATTCTAAAACCAACCTACAGTTCAATTTGTAAAAATGTGACTTTGACTTTGACTGCTACCAATGACATAAACATGTACAGAGTAAACAGCAAGAGTGACAAAATCCATGACATGTTTTTGTTGTTTTACACTGTCAGTATATTTTTTGACAGAGCTAAGGCATAAAATATCCCATTACCATGGTTCTTATTTCCCTGGAACACTGACACTCTCAGCTCATTTATATAAAATAACATTTGCTGTTGAAAACATTGTGAACATGCAGGCAAAAGAAAGACAACATTGCAAACGAAGCATATATAGTGAACTAACGTGGATAAATAAATAGCTGTCTGTCAGGTCAAAGTTGCACATTGTCCGAAGCAAGGGTACCTTCTCCTTTTCTACTGACAGACAAGAGTGATAGTTAAACGTAAAAAGTATTCAGTTGGTATTTAAGTATTAGAACAAAAAATGACTTCTGTATGAGCTGTTACAGAAAACCAATAGTGTACCGTTCCATCTGTCTGTTCTGGACTGTTAAGTATCCTAATGTTTGATCGTCAGATGCTTCAGTTTTCAAGATTATTTCCGTTGAACTTCAATTAATGCATTATTAACAAGCGCATTCACTTGAAAAAAAAAAGCCCTGTTTTTCGGAAATAAAGAGATTATTATCTTTGAATTTTGAGAAAAGTTTTCATGGGAAACCAAAATTATGCTGTTGTTTTTTTTTCTTGAATTAACAAGATTATTAACTCAGAATTCTGAGAAAGGTTTTCATGAAAAAAAAAAAAAAAAATCTGCTGGTTTTTGTTTGTTTTGTTTTGTTTTCCTGAATTAATGAGGTTTTGAGGTTTAATGAGGCACGTTTTCATGGAAACAAATTCTGCTGTTTTTCTGAATTGACGACATACCTCAAAATCCTGCGAGAAGCTGTCATCTACAGTATGCCATTTAAGTCAGTTTTAAATAGATAAATATGGCTATGAAATAAATAAATATGGCTATGAAAGAAATCCTGAAATCAATCAATGAGGCATTATAGTTCAATAAAAGATTTTTTTTTTATTTTAAAAAAATGTTTTTCAAAGGACTGCTTTTATTTATATTATTTCCTAATGCCACATATATTTCCCAGCATTTTTTTTTTTTTATTTCCATGTTATATTGAAATGAACAGGACGTGTTTATCTCACAGATTCAGATCAAAGCAACAGGAAAAGAATTAGCTAACTAGTGCGGTCCCCTCTCTAACTGAAGGTCTGTCTCCGGAGCTGCTGACTGCTCTCCTCCTGGCAAAGTAATCTGAGGCTGGTGGACTGCAGGGTGCACTAGCTAGCTAATTCTTGTCTCATTTGTGGTCTTAGAAACAGTAAATGCATCAAATTTAGTGCCCCGTGTCACTATCTTCCAAGCCACTGCTATCTGTCATATTTTGCGGAGATGGAGTTAGCAGCTGTAGCAACTCAAATTTAGCCAGCGTAAATCCCAGCGCCAGCGGTCTGATCCCGGACCTCCCTGACACCCTCGCCGGATCAGCAATCTTCTGCTGTCGTAACTCAGCTAAGACCCATCGGCCTGCCGTGACCCCCTCCGGTGTTGGGATTTACGCTGGCTGAACTCTAGTTGCTACGACAGTTGCTATGAGACAGATGAGGAGAAAGAATACAAGTTGTTGGAGTGCACCACAAGAGTTTGAGCATGAAGCACGGCGAGGTTAGAGTTCGGCCCTCACAAGTATAGTCATACAAATGTGTGTGTGAGTTTTAGAGAGTGTATGTGTTGTCTTTGTGACATTAATAATGTCTCATTCATTCATGTCCTGATTTAGCATCATTTTCTTTACCACTCGCCCAGCAAACCAATAATGTCTTTTGCAGTTCTTCTTGTCTCTGCAGTATTTCTCAATGACTGTGTTGCTGTATAAGGTGTCTGTCCCATCGCTCCTGTATGTGTGATTCCTTTAAAGTGTATTTTTTTTTTATTTGCCTTTGATATGTTCCCCAGGCTCCTCTGTGGCCTCAACTAAACTGTCTGCAGATCTGAGCCGCTGAATGGGTGCTTTGAAGTGTCTCCCCCTCCCAGGCCTCATCTCCCCGTACTGCTACACTGAATGGTAATGTGCCTGCCACCTCTAATAGAAGTAACACACAGCAGAGAGACAGATGGAAGGAGGGGTATCAACCTGTCAGGACATTAAGTAAAGACAAAATTTCACGCAGACAAGGCGACAGTCTGATGAGGGGAGTATGTAAAGGTTACCCAGCTCTCTGCTTTCATGCAGTGCTTAAAGTTCTCTAAGTGTCCTGTGGCCGGTTTGACATATTGATTTTAGTGTAGAGGAGAGTAGATTTCTGTGTCTGGGGGGGTCTCTGGAGTTTCATATTTTGGTTCAAGGCCTGTCACTACAGTCAGCATTATCAGAGTTACAGAAAGTTGTGGATATGGAAGATTTGCTCGGTCCTAGTCCGACTCTTACCTGAAGAATCTGCAGGCGTGCTTTGATGTTTCCTTCTAGTATACCTTCAGTGTCGACAAGGCGGGTGTCATTGTTGGAAGATTCTTCCTTTCTTTCTCTGTGTCTGTATTACTAAAGCTGCCTACCCCTGGACATGTAAATGAACAGTTTGAATAGAAAAACAATGTTCCAAGTCGTATTTTCAAATTCAGGGACGATCCTTCTGATGGTGGCATTTTAACCACCGCCTAAAGTTGAACATGTGTGTATCTTCTATATGTTAAGTAGCAGTCCAGTCTCCCGAGGAATTACGTTATAGGATGATTCTGCATCCAATGCAGATGTTCAATGTCTATAAAAATAAGTAGTGTGTACTTTATGTGATATTCATCTTGCAGTCACGTTTCTCCAAATTGACTGACAAATATGTGCATTAAAAACTGTGAGTGCTTCCCTCTCAAACTAAGAGCCTGTTGACTGCAGTACAAGTGCTTAGAGAGAGTGTCTCTAATACTCCAACTTGTCAAATACCACCGATTAGGCAGCGCCAATTGGGCAGCACCCCTTGGCGCCCAAAACCAATGTACGGGTTCAACTTTTACTGACAGTATGTGACCAACCAGGCATTCAACTAACTCCAATGTAAACCCACCCCTCAGCGTTATTCGACGGTCGGAGCAAGTGACGTAGTATCAATAGCGCGAGAGTCCGCTAAGGGCTGGCGGTATAGGTGATGGATGGGTCAAACAAACACAAGACTTTCAACCAGGAGACAGCTGTTCGCGTCCCGTGTGAAACAAAAAGTAACGTTGACTTATTTCTTCTTTAGTCACCAGACTCGTTATCGTCTATCCTGTGAGTCACGTAAGGCGTTAGTCACGTGAGTCACTAGCCAGTCAAGTTAACGTCAAGCACGACCGTTTCCTGACCCTACCTAAGTGGTTGTGTTGCATAAACCCTAACTTCCTGTGAAAACGGAAGTTTATTTTGAAAGAACACTATGAATCTAACGAGCGTATATTGACATGTCGTCCCTGATCCATCCAAAATGAACACAAGAGCGGTGGGTTTGGGTGGCTGTCGCTCAGTGGTAGAACAGATCGCCCACCAATCAGAAGGTCAATGGTTTGATCAACGGTTCGATCCCCATCTCCTCCAGTACACATGTCGAAGGGTCCTTGATCAAAATACTTAACCCCAAACATTTGGTGTAAAGTGCTTTGAGTGGTCGGAAAACTAGAAAGGCGCTATATAAATGTAAAGTCCATTTACCATTTACCAAGAGGGGTTCCACCAGACCGGACAACGATGTGGCAGCGACCTGTCATCGCAAGGTAGCCCCGCCCTAAAGCATCCCCTGCTTTATGGTCTATTAGACACTAAATGGGACCATAACTTACTAAATGAAAGAATGTTTGAAAGAATGCAGGTTTCAAGGCACTTCAGCATTGCCTTAACTTTTCAGAACCGGAGTTTCCCACAGTTTAAAACACATTCTATTAATGTCTCTCTTTGTCATCACCAAGTACAGTATAATTAACACTTCCATGTGAAGTGTCTAATTTGAGTATGACCGGGGTAGTTTTTTTTTCAGCATATGGTCAATCACATATATTGAATGTCTTCCTCCAGAAATAGACAGGTATAATTGCATGAGATTAAAACTGCCGGTGATCTAGACAATTAGGCTGTTGCAAATTGTGTTTGTTATTATAGTCCAGGTTGAATGGTGCTTCAGGTTTGACACTCACTGCAGACCGTTTCATAATACTGATGGACAATTTAAGCCTCCATCCTTCTTGCTGTGAGAGTCTTTCCATACACAAACACACACACACACACACAGGGGCAGATTGCTCCACTTGTCTCGCTCCCTTGATTTATTTGAACTTTCTGCTTTCTGCTTTCAATTTCCAACAGTGTCACTTCAATATATAACCAATTTCTTGGTGCAGCCCCCCATGGACGATTACCCTTTGCACTCTAAGTGAATTTCTGCACCTCTAAATCATCAGCATACATATGGAAAAAAGGCTTAATGCTAATCTGTTCTTTGACCTACATTTGGCTTTGTCCCCTCCAGCACTTGGACAATTTAAATGCTCCTGTTTTGATATTTACAGCAAATCTCACAATTATCTATGATGCAAAGATGAAAAGGCTTTATGTGTGAAGTGTAGTGATATTAGCGTGTTTGTGTCGTGCAACATCAAATTGCATTTTTTTGTTTTACAATTGGTAACACACATTTCTTAATAGTGGGTTAATTGTTTTCAAAACTTCACACAGTGAGCACAAGAGACACTATGCCTATGGACTGTGCTGCAGCATTTAACAAACACAGACTTTTCAACCAGAAGTTACGTTGGTGACGTGTTTTCCGCACTTATGTTATGTTGTTTACGTACGTATTTTACTTAGATTACATGCTTATTTTAAGCCCAACCATGATGTTTTTCCAAAACCTAAGTGGTTTTGTTGCCTAAACATAACCGCGACCGTTTCACTGTAACAATGTGGCGTATAAATGACGTGCGAAAAGCTGTTTCACAACGTTGGCATATTTTAGGCTTTTCGCGTGTCATTTATACGCCATGGTGTCATGACACACTGAATGTCCTTAAAATGTTGTGTTATTTATACGCCGTCCCATGAGATCAGGTTGAGCAACCGGGGATTGTCCATAGAATTGTCACTGGCTGCCACGGTCGAAGGGCAAGAAGTAACTCCACCATAGGTACCGTAGGTAATCCACCATTATGAAGTCCACTGGCATATCAGTTGAAAAGAGTTCAAAGTGCAGCAAAGACTCCCAAGTAGACTCCCCTCACAATTAAAAACACTTTCACATAAACTCCAAAGCGATGAAAGTTCAAATGTTAGAAGGTGTACACAGAAAAACTTTCAGTAAAACAAATAAACTGCTCTCGGGTCACACAAGTAGTTTGAGTGCCCTGTGCCAATGTTATCTGTCCGTCATCTGTAATCATGTCTTCCACAGTCCTGGAACTACAGCAACCAGAGATGTGATGCAGTGCTGGAATGAAGCTTTATTTCTTTGGTGAACAGCGATTGTTTTCTTCATTTTGTTCAATAATACTACTATAATATAATAATTGCACTATTTCTGATCCTCCCCATGCCATGCCATCCTGATGAAAATGCCTATATGGTGCGTGCATATTAGTGCATACAAGGGTCCCGGTTTTGGGGTTTGAAAATATGGTCATCCTATACACTATCAGTCTTTTGTCCATTGATTTGCACTGCGATGTACCAAAAAAAGTTAAAGCTAATTCAACTCTGGCAGAGGGAAGGTGTGTGCGCGTGATACTAGCACAACCGGACAACAGTTTCACAGGATTCCGTCTGCTTGTCGCGCCGCCTATCAACTGCTCCCCGTGTGAAAAGACCTTAATCTCCCTTAAATTCCTTACTTTTAGACATTGAAACTGTAGTAATGTTGCTGGTGTGATGTCAACAGTTCTTCAGGGCTGCTACAACAGGCCGACTGTTGTGGTGGCTGACGCAAGTAGCTAGCTAACTGCTCAATAAAAATAGGGAAATTTGAAAAAAGGAAATTTGCACTTTGTTGAAGAGGCAAATCTTTTTTTAAGATATGTGCTTAAAAGTAGTTTTAATTTATTTTCTAATATGCTACTGTATTGGGTATCAATCTATGGCCCTACTGCCAGTTCGTCAAAATCGTATATACTGTATACCAAACTCGCATTGGCCAATAACAAATTAGCATGAAATATAATGAAGTAGGCCTACAATAAATTGATAGAAGAGATCCCGCCCTCAGGAGGACAGCAGGAGCCCGTCCTCCTCTGACCCCCACCACCACTTCACACAGACTGCCATGTCCAGTCTTGCCTGCCCTGTAGGTGTCGCTGTTAAAGCATTTTAATCAGAATTTCAATAATTGATTTGGAAGAGAGAAATGTCCCAGCCTCCTCTGGTGTGTAGTAGCATGTATTGTTTTGCTATTTGTTCAAGGCTTTAAGTACATTTAACAGTGATAACAGTACAGTAGCTCTTGAGACCCATGAGACACACAGCACATAGAGCAGGAGAGACTGTAGAGACTGCAGTGTGTGCTTCTCCTTCTCACTGTTTGTCCCACATCACCGGCCCTCCTGCTGCAGCTCATCTGTAAATTGTGCTGAGACCAAGAAAAGCCCTTTCACTGTTTAATCATCATTACTGCCCATAAACAGCCAGGTTCAAACACAGGGCCAACAGATTGACTACCCGCTGATAAGAGTAATCCAATTTATTATTCGCTCCATTTGACCAGGCAGTCTCTGGGAGAATAAGGAAACCAAGAACCAAGGCCTTCGGGACTCCTGAGCAGCACACCTTAGATTATCCTATTTCTTTTTCTCTGTTTTAATTTATGTGTTTTTTTTTCCTTTTTGCCATTCATGGAGCTGTTGGTTGCTCTAAATTTGCAGAATAAAGCCTGAGTTGTCATAACCAAATGTCTTATTCATAACTTATAACTCAATGTATTTAATTTTATTTAAAAATGCAGAAAGTCCTCCATTTCCCTCATGAATAGGCAAATACATGCATCAATTTGCTCCAAAATCAAGTCGCATATTCTATCCGAGTACAAGGCTTTTGTGCAGATAAACAGTCACAGTGGTGGACATAAACAAAGATTGTTGATGGGACAGAAAAGGAAAGCAGTTGACACACATTTTATCAGAGTAAACAAAAAAATATGTAGCTGCAGTTCTGTCCCTGATAGAAGATGTGAGGCTTGACATGGAATCAGTGTCCATTTGTGGACTCCATACTTCATTTGGATGACTCATAGTGGTATAGCAGCTTAAAGGGACTATTTGTAACTTTCATAATTGCTTCTTAACAGCGACACCTGTGGCCGTGAAATCAATGAAAGTCAGCGTCGGGCTCACCCTTGCTCGCTCTAAATATACCTGAACGAGCATCGCTCAAAACAGTGAGGCGACACACGTCAGCTAAAACCACAATATCACTCTATATTTCAGCTGCTTGGCAGTAATGTTAGCTGACCAGACCAAGGTCTCTCCATGAACATGATTTAGATCTGATCCTAGTGTTGGCTTTTCCTGCCTCCCGACCGTGAGATCTGCTTTTGCGTTCTTGGTTCCTGTTTGCCTGTGGCAGCTTGGTGTTTCCGTCCGATGACAAAAGCTACAGTGTGAGTGTTCCCGTCTACTTACGTTGGCCGTCGACTCATGTCATGTCACAAAACATTTTTTTTTATCAAAATGTGTCATGATGAGTCCATGAGTGCTGTTTTCATGCTCAGCATCTCCTCTCCTCATCCCTCTATGGGTGCAAGTGTAGACGTAGGCTATTTCAAAGTTTGCGGGCCCTTACCTCCTAAACCGTGGCATTTTGAGGCTGACGACTCTGTGGTTTACACACCACCTCTATGGCAGTGGCAGTCTGCCAGCCTGTGTGTAATGCAGTCTCCAGAGGCTTTCACTCACCCCTTTCGGTTCAAGCCCCCATGGGTTGCATCAGAAAGCAATACAGTTTTTATTATTTATTACGGTTGTCAATTGATTAAAATATTTAATCACAATTAATCGTGTGATTGTCCATAGTTAATCACGATTAATTACAAATGAATTGCACATTTTTTATCTCTTCAAAATGTATCTTAAAGGGACATTTTTCAAGTATTTAATACTCTTTTCAACATGGGAGTGGGCAAATATGCTGCTTTATGCAAATGTGTGTATATATTTATTATTGGAAATCAATTAATAACACAAAACAATGACAAATATTATCCAGAAACCCTCACAGGTACTGCATTTAACATAAAAAATATATGCTCGAATCATAACATGGAAAACTGCGGCCCAACAGGCAACAACAGCTGTCAGTGCGTCAGTGTGCTGACTTGACTATGACTTGCCCCAAAACTGCATGTGATTATCATAAAGTGGGCATGTCTGTAAAGGGGAGACTCGTAGGTACCAATAGAACCCATTTACATTCACATACCCAGCCATGACAGTTTTTCCCTGCCAAAATTAAGCATAAGTTTGTAGTGTTATTTAGCCTCCTTCACGACAAGCTACAATGATTGGTCGGTACCAACGGATTCCTTATGTTTTCTAGTTGATAGCAGTATCTTCACTCTAGGTCTAAAACTGAGCAAGCTACAACCTCTTACAACTAAGATTGATTGCATTTA
>CAKAOI010046851.1:121027-136794 GCA_916701655.1 Sebastiscus albofasciatus
TGTCTTGTGAAGTGACGAGCCTCCGCAGAGAGAAACGTGAACCGTGACACCGGCACCCGGTGTCTCCCTGTGGGCGCAGGAGGGAGACGGTAACGTTTCTCTCTGGAGGAGCTGCAGCATTTATTTCTGCCCAATCGTCCACTGAACATTCACTAGATATTCTCAGAGCTAAACTAACTCTTCTGCAGTGTGGAGTGAACACGCGTTCACGTCTAGAGGTGGAGCGAGTACGCGAGAATGCGCGCTCTGTCTGAGTGAAGGCAAGCAGGCAGAGGAGACGAGGCTCCCGGCATACGCGAGCGCGCATACGCGAGCATGTGTGCCGACCCGCTACATTTATACGTTTACAAAGTTACAAACAGTCTCTTTAAAGGAAGTGGACCATGGGCAAGTCTTGCAGAAATCCCCATGTTGTCTTTTCTCTCATCACAAAAAGATCTAATCAGTCCAGGCATATGCAAACTAGGCAGTTACTGAAAGTGCAGACATGGCATTGTCTTTTTTAATGTGATTTAATGTATTAGTAGCTCAATGCTAACAGGACACTACACAACTTCTGTAGTTTAGCTCGGATTGTCATGAGCTGCAGTGGTGGATGATTTTGAACAGAATTTCCAGGCGGTTGTGGCTCGGGGAGGGTTGAGTGACTCGTCTTTTAAGCACAAGGTTGACGGTTCGATCCCCAGCTCCTTCTGTCAGATACTGAACCCCAAGTTGCTTCGCAGCCGCCCACTGCTCCTGTCACCTGCCTCTGACCTACCTGTCTGGTCTGATTCCCGGTAAACCCACCAGCCTTCTGTCCCCGACTGTGAGATCTGCTTCTGCGTTCTTGGTTCCTGTTTGCCTGTGGCAGCTTGGTGTTTCCGTCCGACGACGAAAGCTACAGTGTGAGTGTTCCCGTCTACTTACGTTGGCCGTCGACTCATGTCATGTCACAAAACATTTTTTTTTATCAAAATGTGTCATGATGAGTCCATGAGTGCTGTTTTCATGCTCAGCATCTCCTCTCCTCATCCCTCTATGGGTGCAAGTGTAGACGTAGGCTATTTCAAAGTTTGCGGGCCCTTACCTCCTAAACGGTGGCATTTGAGGCTGACGACTCTGTGGTTTACACACCACCTCTATGGCAGTGGCAGTCTGCCAGCCTGTGTGTAATGCATTCAAATGCACACAAATTAGTGGCGTTAAAACAAACTAAACTAACTTTGACAGCCCTATTATTTATCAATACATGGTAATCATATTTAATGTCTATTATAATACAATACATTTTATTTGGGGAAGGCACAACAGCTCATTTGGACAGGCATTGCTGTGTCGCCAGCACCGAACCACACATGAACGATTAGTCTACAAAGCCGACTCGTGGTTTTGATGGTCGACTAGTTGACTATTCTGTGAAACCCTTCGTATCTCATCACCCCCATGTGTGGTACTCATCCATAGAAAAAACAGCTTCACAACTACTAAAGGTCTAACACTCCGCAGGGAGCCTTTAAGTTCAGTTCAACACTGACAGACTGAAGAACTTGATGATGATGATGATGTGACAGCAAGTTGAGTTTTCACGAAATTACAAGTTATTTGATGATAACGAGATCAAAGCCGTCAGAGTTGTTACAGAAGAGAAGAGGGAAGTGGAGAGAGAAGGAGGGGCAGCAGTGAGTCTGGCCTCAGGCAGTAAATTGGTCAGAAATGACCCTGCCTGAGATCCACTGGTGTAAAAACTAACTGAAATCAAATATAAATGACCATGGAGTATTTGAAGCTTTCCTTTGGATCACATCTTGCGGATAATAGAGAAATCGTTGACATGAAAGGTCCGTCTGATGTTAAATCATTGACATTCGAATGAGATGGCAAGGGTCTTCTCAAACACTAAGCCCTTTATTGTCCGTATAACAGTCATAGGAGACCTGCTGTCTGCAGGTTTGGAATTATTTAACTACTGTATGTGTTGTAGACAATAAGTCCTTCAGATGAATTGACAAAATACTGCACATTGTTTGTCCATAACCTAGAACAACACATAGAAGTGTATTCTGATCCAACCTGACCTTGTATATAGCATGCTATTTTAAGGACATGCCACAAGGTTAACGTTGTGAAACGTTTTTGCGCGTGTCATTAAATGCCGGCCTTTACAGAGAAATGGTCACGGGTATGTTTAGGCAACAAAACCACTTAGTTAAGTTTAGGAAAAACGTCATGATTGGGCTTAAAATAAGTACGTAAACAATGTAACATAAATACAGAAAACACGTAACAAACGACACTAATGTAACTTCAAAATAACTCAACAACATTTTGGGACATGTTCTTGTCCCAAAATGTTTTGTTTGGTATTTATTAATAGATATGAAAAAAGTATTTAAAAAAACAATAATAAGTTCTTCCAATAAGAGAGTTTATTCCCGTCCATCGACATTACAATTCACACTGTTGACGTTATGGACTGTTAAAAGCAACATCAATGTGTTATTTTAACTTAAATAACCTGCTAACATAACACCAAAGTTTTGGATGTTTACATTGTTTGATTATTAGAAGTTCATCATTTTATTAGCAGGTCATTTAGCCCCTTACTTAGTTATGTCTTGTTAAGTACAGAAATAGTTATTTTGTTAAAAACTTTTGACCCAGGCTGTTTAAGCAGAGGGAATTAAGGAGAGTCAAAAAATATGTTGAATGCAACATTGTGTTTATCAAAACAATAGTCTAAGATTAAAAAGGTGCATTGTTTTTACATTCTAATTCCTAGCTTTGCAGAACGGATAGGAAATGCAAATGTCCGGCCACTTGGCACTTCACTGTTTGGCCTGGTTTACTGGGACACTTTCCTACTATGACAAGTCATGAAAGTTATGAAATGTCTGCTGTGAAAAAGGTCACATCATATTGGGTAGATGGTAGAAATGGTAAAGATTCCGACTTGTTTACGACTTGCTTTTGGGGCCTTATACAGGACATGGGGTCCTGCAGCAGTTGCTCACTTTGCCCAGTTGGTAATCAGCCATGAGCATATAATGGAATCATATAACTATACACTGCTGCTGAACTATTAGACTACATCACATACAAACTGCACACACCCCCCATCAATCATATACAACTAGCTGCAATAGCAAAATAATTTGTTTTTTGAGGACACATAATTATAGCGATGACCAGGATGGTTAAGGTTAGAAGGCTAAAACCACACGGTTAAGTTTGGGAAAAGATGGTGGTCATAATAAATTGCTGTAAGAAAACAAAATCTCATTGAATAATTTTAATATCTTACTATTAGTCAGTAGTTATCCTGATTTTTATAACATCTGACATGAAAATTATTTGCATCTTCCGAGATTCAACACTAGCCAGCAGTATGAGACATGAAGTGAATAGGAAATGTTAAAGACAAACATATAAACCAATCCAACACCCCGACCCCCACAACCTTACATTATACTGCTCTATAAGCCACGAGAGGAAAAACAAGGTCAAGGTTGAGGTTGAATCATTGTCATTCTCTCCATACACACTACAGTGTGCTGAGGAATGACACCAAGTCAGGCTGTTCTCATTCACTGTTCGTACTTATACCTACAAAAAGTAATGCACTATAATTCATATATAAAATCCACGTTATCGTGAGCCAGGACATGCAGAGCTGCCGCTGAGAAAGTCAAGTGACGCAGTAGAAAGACTTAAGAACGTACTTAACTAATGCCACATGTGCAAGTTGCGTAACAAACTTACTTATTTTAACCTATTCCATGATCTTTTCCTAAACCTAACCAAGTAGTTTTGTTGCCTAAACACCGCAGGGCTGATCGCTCGTGTTGCTGGACATTCGTAGATATCGTACGCACTGTTGTATAAGGATACGTTGACCAAGTAGAAACAAACAAAGAACAGGAGCACTGTAAAAGAAGAGAATGGGAGAATTCATAGTTGTGTTATAAGTCAAAATGCAGTTGACAAAGTGCAGTCTTCAGAGGACTGCCACCTGTCCAGGCTGCTTGGAAGCAATATAGGAGGTGTATAATAACAATAACAAAAAATTACATTTCACATCAATTAGGGGGGAAATAAAATAATGTGTTGGAACTATTGGTGAGTTCAATATCAGTTCTATCAAGTTTGTTAGTATCGATCACAACTAGTTGCACTGGCAGCTGATGTTGAAAAGAGTATACAGAAAATCACTAATGCAGTGCAGTTGCATATCATTCTGGGGGACCGGGTTGCATTGAAATGGAAATGAGTGTACAGACACATACATATTAATATTATTTCTTTTATTTTTTTGAATGTATGTGTTAACAAATAGTTTTCTTACAAATCCGTTTGGGAGAACTTGTCTCTCGTCTTCCACACAGACGACAGCATTTCTTTAAAGTTGCCGTGGTCGATCCCAAAATTTAATTATAGCTGCCGGCCTGGCTGCAGTCTGCCATTTAGTCATGAGGGAAAAAAAGATAATTTAAAAGTTTGAGCATTTTCTCAGGATTAAATCTAATAATCTTCATAAAGATTATGAGCTGTTGCCTCTGGGCATAAATTACAGACCAGAAAACTGCAAATTTAACAGATAGAAATGATTAATATGACTATTAACCCTATATAAGATGGATTGTAGCAAATTACTTACCTACAGTATGCCTTCCTAATAATGTGTTGCGACTAGCCCAAGATATTAAATACCTAAATGACAGTAGTAGCCTGTCAAATGATGTTGACATGCCAATGAGCTGTTGTAAATCCAAATCCCATAAGCATCACCTTTTATATGACTGTCATAACATGATCTGAATTCCCTACTCTAAAAGAACTTCCATAATGACATGAAGTGGTGAAGTGAATTAAGTAATCACGATCTAACTTGTCATGTGGTTGGGTTTTTTGTATCTACTTGCCCAGGGACAGCAGATGCAAACTAGCTCCTTGCTAACTCTGGTGCAATTAGTTTTAATTGTGCACTGTCCCTGTAAAAATAAACAATAAAATGATTTCAAAAACGACATTCACATTCTACATACCAAAGGACCCCTTTTTCTTTTCTTGACATTTTTGTGGCTTCAAAACGACAGGTTCGGAATTAATTTACATATTACACTGGTCAGTTCCAAATGGTGAAAAAAAAACATCCATGGGTCTATATCATGTAACACTTACATATTCTGTAATTGTGGAACGTCATAATTGTTCATTGATTCCTACTATTTTCTTAATTTTATGAATTGTACCTTTTTCTTGTCAATCTCATTCTTACTTGATGCTTTGACAATATTTTTTTTGTTCCACTCATGCCAATAAAGCATAATGAATTGAATTAAATTAATGTTGAAGTGATGTATTATCAAATAAGTGGGATGGAGTGTGACTTATTAGAACTGATAGTGAATCAGTCGGTTCCTTCCCCCTGAAAATGATTATGTTTACACCGAAATAGAGCGATATTTATTCAGGATTCAGCTCTGGTTAACTGTAGAATTTATTCCAAATGAAGCAGCTCTGTGCCAGCTTAGAAGACAGGCTTCACATCTGTTATTGCATCTCTTCCCCACCTCTCATTTTTAGCATTTGACCTTTGCAAATCAAATTAAAGCAGAAGGGAGGGAGGGGGGAAGGGCACATTTTGAATTCAACCATTAATTCCACTGAAGCATGCACAGTCATTTAGCTGGTCGGCCCAGGAATCTATCCGTTTTGGCTCCAGCGTTACGGCTCTTTGGGAAATGCATGGCTAGCTTGGCTGTAGTAGCTACAGTGGTGCCAATGGGCAGTTAGAGTCCTGCGGTGCAGGACAGACGGTGGAGACTAATGCAGGACACAGCAGCCAAGACTGAGAGATGGGATGGTAGGGACAGCCAGGACTAGGAGATGGGATGGTAGGAAGAGCCAGGACTGGGAGATGGAGGCTGAGATGACCAAACAGAGAGGGAGGCACAGAGAGGGAGGCCTCGAGCTCTGATTTCAGGAGCATATTTACAGAGCTGAACAATGAGGTAGAGATATACAGTTTACAGTTTACAACAGTTTACAGACCAGCCAAACACCACAGCACCTCACTGCACTGACTGTGTCGCTCCACACTGGATCCATCAGGGATGTACTGGAGCCATGTTTGCATTGATCGCTTCTGACGATGTTAAAATGATAATTCCTGTTTATTACAAAGTGGGTCTTATTTTTTTTGCTGGCTCTTATTTATTATCCTATAATGACACTATACGCACCAAGATCATTGACGAGATCAGGAAAGTGGTGACAGGTGAGGGATTATTAGCAACATTTCAGGTGCGCCAAATTTGAGTTTGTAACTCAAATGAGGGGTTTAGTCAATTCAAATGTATTATATTTATACAGCCCAAAATCATGAATCATAAATTTGCCTCAAGGGACTTTACTATATGTACAGGAGACAACATCATATGTTCTTTGACTCTCGAATCAGACAAGGAAAAACTCCCAAAAAAAACCCATTTAATAATTAGAAACCTTAGGAAGAGCAACTGAGAAGGGATCCCTCTCCCTACAAGACAGACCGGTAATAGATGTTCTGGTTACAGAATAACCAACAGAATGAAATTACAGTATACCTAAAAACATAATCATACATAGAATGTAAATGTGCATGAAGAATATGGGTCTGGGAGGATGTCAAGCAGCTTCCAGGCATCGCCAATCAGGCATGAATCGTATGACCTCCTGGAAAGAGGACAATCTACATAAACACGCAAGAAGCAAAGAAGAACATGATAGAGGAATTTTCCAGTCTAAAGCTTTCAGCTTCACCTAAAAACCATCATCAGCAACAGTTTGTTGTCAAGATGCAACCGTTGATAAATAAAAAAAAGGGTTTACCTGCTGATTGAATCAGGCTGATGATGCTCTTGGCTGGCAGAGTAACCCTAATCCTATATGTGTTAAATATCAGCAGATCTTCTGGGATCCTGAATCAAATCTTAAAAACAGCAAATTATCCAAATTAAATGAAAAATGTGTTGTTCATTCAAATATAATAACACAACAATACATAGACGTGTTCAGCAGGATGACGTCATCTGTCTGACTCTTTCAAATCTTCCAAATCACTGCTGAAAAAATAAATCTGTTTCATCATGTGAAAACGTTATGGTTACGGTCCGGTTAGGTTTAGGCACAAAACCCACTTAGGTAAGGGTTGGGGAACGATCGTATGGAGCCAGAGTCTGAGTAGTTCCCATGTTCACCCTGTGCATGACTGAAATGAAAAACAATGTTAACTGTCAGAAGGAAACAGGAAACAAACAGCGATCTCCTATCTTAAAGTCTGTTGTGTTGTTGACCCATACATCCAGCCCGACCTCGTCCCTGCATGGACTTTATCGCTCTGTAACAACGTCACCTGACTTCCTCCTTTGCTCCCGTCACAATAACTATGGCCACAAGAGGGCGCCATTGCTATAACATAAACAAATGTCGTTTTGGGGCACTGATGTTGTCCTTCTCCTTGGGAGAACAGTCTCTTAAAAACGGTATGATCATCTGACTGCTCATGTCCCTTGCCCAGTTGGACTTGTTGTTGTCAGTGATGTCACTGCTGTTTGTGGAATGTCTGTTTTGTTCCTTTAAAGGTGCTAAATGCAAGATTAGGAGCATTTTAGATTGCCTCCGCACAGCTCTCAACATGGCAACAGCTCAACCGGCATCACGTAGCTAACGGTGCTGACAGAGCTTAACAGTGTTAACCTGGGGGATAACCGGAGGGTGGGCGTCTGATTATAACACACACAGTAGGAGCGGGACTTCATTGTCTGCTCAGGTAGACATTACTCCACTATATCTTTACATAGCAAATAGTTATTTGCTGCTATATTAATTCCCTGGTTGTGTGTCAGGGTTATAAGATAAAAACTTACTAAAAAGGCTGGTTCTGTATTTGCTTTGCTTTATAAGATAAGGTTTTGGAGGAAAGAACCAGGAGGAGAGGTCAAACCAGATTCATTATGAAGGTCATACCCTGTTTAATGTTTTTAGTTGCCCAACAAGTGTGTTGAGTGACCTGGTGGATGCCCAGGAAGCAATGTTCTGTCCACAGCTGTACAGCTAATGAATGATGTGATATGTTCTTGTTTTCTGAGATATTAGTTGTGTAATTAACATAGTTGTTTAGTCTTCCACATAATTGCATACACATGTATCAA
Organism: Sebastiscus albofasciatus; assembly: GCA_916701655.1. NCBI lineage: Eukaryota > Metazoa > Chordata > Actinopteri > Perciformes > Sebastidae > Sebastiscus > Sebastiscus albofasciatus. The sequence continues at coordinate 129,202 of CAKAOI010046851.1, forward strand.
CCAAATCAGCCGGATATAGGCTATTCTGAATGTTTAGAAACTTTGGGTTTTTAGTGTCTGGTGATTGTTCTGTGTGTACATGCCCAGGGACTGCAGATGGAAATTAGCTAATAGCTTCTCATTTTGAGATTAATGTTGTTGTTGTTGTTTTGCATTGTCCTTCTTTATAAAACAATTTTGGATATGAATAGTCAAATGACAAATGAACACTTGACTCAAGTCAACAATATCTCATTCCCACTCTTCAGACACAAGATGGCCAACCGGGGAGAAAAGAAGTAACCAGTGAAAGGAGCTGCTGCTGCCTGGAAGTCCTGAAACCCTACTGACTGACAGGCCTCGCCAGCACCACGTTGAGAAGCACTTATTTGGATAGAGTGAGGAGGAGAGAAGATGAGAGGAGATGGAAGAAGATGTGGGGGGGAGCAGAGGTGGAGGTTTGGGGGAGGGCTGGCTGGTTGGATGGAGAAGAGAGGTGTGGGAGGAGGTGGCCTCAGGCTGGGATTTACAGGAGGAACGCCAAGAAGAGTCCAGCCTTCTCTTGACTTGTGTTTTTCTCTGCTCTCCACTTTTGCTGGCAGTGCTTTAAGCAGGACGAGAGTTTATGCAAGCCATTTGAGACCGGAAGATACATAGATCAAATTTGAATATTTACATATATTTGCTTTGAAATACGAGGAGAATAACCAACACAGAATCCTACAACACCCACACAACTGACAGAAACGGTTAAGCCCGATTTATTTTCAGCTGTTTTCAAAAGCAAACTGCCCTTTCAAGCTATATATCAGTATTCAAATTTTAACTGACTGAACAAATATTCAGTAAATACAGGCTTTTTTAAAATTTATTTTTTAAATGTTTTTTTACAACACTGGGATACCCAGTGACAGATGGTGAAAGGGATGGACAACCATGCCAAGAATGTCACTACTTTCTGCTTCCCCCAGTCCTATAATTTTCCGTTTCCATTCCCACTTAAATATCCTCCACCATCATCTGTAGCTGATTGTAAGTGCAGGAGCTACCACTAATTTGGTTGCTTACATTATTTAAATGTATAAATAATATTAAAGTTTTATTTTCTCATTCTTCTCATTCCCAGGGCATCAAATACCGACGCTTTGCCACGGCCGTCAGTGTGTGATACCGGCACACAAGGCACCCTTTAGCACCATGTATGAGACGCACCGGGCTTTCCATTAACTACATTGCAAACCCATCCGCGGCGACAGTAAAGGCAGAGAAACTGCGCCGGGAGTGACTGTGGTGACGTTGTTTAAAGACCGAAAAGACTAAGGGCAGAGGTGGATGGGTCCAACAAACACAAGGCTTTCATCCAGGAGACCGCTGTTCGTGTTCGGTATGTTAGTTTCACTTCCACGTTACAATCAGCTGTCCGTTCGTGTCCCGTTTTCACAACATTCACTTTCACTTTCACTGTACGAACGGAGTAGTTTTAAGCCCATCCATTCCATGTAGTTCTTTTCTAAACCTAACTATAGTGGTTTTGTTGCCTGAACCTAAAGTGACGGCAATCTAATAAGGGGCCGTGTCGGTCGCTAACAAACTTCCATGAAGGATACGCTGGAGGATACACTGATGTATCCTCGCTCATGGCTCCTCCGGCAAGCCTCCTCGCTCCTCGAGATGCATCTTAAGAATTGGGATGTCCTTCAAGATGGAGCACTGAGATTCATTTCCGGGTCACAGCCGGCGGATCGAGGAGCGAGGAGACGAGGAAACGGGAATTGAGATGCAGCTTTTGTCTCTCCTCACACTACGTCACCTGACTTCCTTAGAGGCAGGCCTGCACGTCCTGGCTGACGATTACATGGGTTATATACAAATTACAGTTCATTACTTTACATAGGCCTAAGTACGAACAGCCATGACCATGGAGATGGCAGATCAGAAAAAGACCATGATGCATCATTTTGGAAACGGTCATTAGATTTTGGAGGGCACTGACAAATGACGCCGTCCCGCTGAAAAGGTTGTCAGATCAGAAAACACTAGTATGGGTCATCTTGGAGGGCAATCACAAATGACTTCTGTTTCTTCAGTCTGGACGTAGTTTAGGATGTGTTATTTTTATAGCATGCCAAAATAAACTCAAACCAGTAGTAGTAGTAGTAGTACCTGAATGGTAGAAACTCCTTTGTGCATGCCTTGGCAAACGAGGAGCAATGGAGCAATACACTCTTTATAGTTAATAAGCTAAAGTCCTTCTGTACTTCTGTCCTTCTTTAACATTACCTTTCCAACTAAACCAAACAAGAAGTCCTGTGGGATCCGGCTCTGTGCCGCAGCAGTCCAGTCCTGTTTGTGGACTGTCTGCGTGGATACAGCGGTCACGCAGATGGCTGGATGGTTAGCCAGCTGCCTCTGCAGGTGTTAGCCACCTGTTGGCTCCAGAGGTGTCCAGGAAAAGAGCCAGGCCTTTGGGCTGTGGAGGAGAACAAGGGCCAGGGGAGATGCGGGTCCTCTGGAGTGGAGGAGATGGAAACATGAGGGGCCACTGTTGAATTTGGCAAGATGATGCTATTTAACAGAATGCTGTATACTGACCAGTAGACGAACACGGATAGAAAGAAGATAATGTGGAATGCAGTTTGGAAGTCTGCTCAAAACATTGACACTGTACATAATTTAGCATTTAGATTTGTTTTTCTTTGCAGTCATGGGGATTTAGCTGTTTTCGTATTTGCTCTCTGGACACATTTGGCAGAAATAATACCGTTTTATTTCTTTCGAGTTGTCAATAACACAATAATTAGTCATTCATTACAACTGTACTGTCTCAGACTAACTAGGAAGACAAACAAAAGCGAGAGAGAGAGAAAGGAAGAAAAATGTTGCTTGGCTTTGTTTTTCTCAGCCGTGTCATTAATCATCTAATACTGCTCTGAAGGGAAACACACCAGTATACAGCCACCTGTTCCTTTTGTTGCTCATGTCTTCAAATGTATTTGAAATCAATGGAGATCCAATCACCGCTGATCACAGACATGCACATTTTTTTTGCATATTTGTGGAGGCTTTCGACGAGTTACAAACATGGAAGGAAACCATATTACTGTTGTTACTGTCTAAATCACATCTGAAGCTTCATGTGTACTAACAGTATGCAAATCACTTACGCTACATTCAGTGGAATTGATTGATTTATTTTGTAATTTGCACTCCTTTTCATTGGAATCTTGATTTTTGTCTATTTCACCCATGCTAATTGTAGGGATGGGTGGCACAAAGGCTAGCCAGTGGCTAACCAGTTAGCACAGTCACAGGAAGATGGTTTCAGGTAAGATCCGCTGCCCGTCTTGACCCTACTGTGTGGGGTTTACATGTTTTCCCCTTGTCTTCCTTCCACATTCCAAAGACATGCAGGTGTTAGGTTACTAAGGTTAAGTGTAGGCGTCGAGTGTGTGTGTATGTGCGTCACAGCGCTTGTAGTCCCTCCATGCTGGCTGTCTCTTTTACACGTCCATTCAGCTGTTACTACCTCCACTACCTCCTTAATGTCGGAACAACACTGTCCCCCCATTCCATGTTTGTACCTCTAATATAGAACAGTGGGGCAAAATAATGGCGCGACAGTCCCACCTTGAACAAGCTGTGTGAAAGGGGCCTTTGTGATTGCCTGGCAACCTGTCCAGTGTGTACCGCGCCTCTTGCCCAATGTCAGCTGGGATTGGCTCCAGAGGATATGGTTGAAAGCTTCAGAAACACTAAGAAAGTAGTTTTTTTTGTCAAGATATTTTCAGTGTATTATAAATAGGTATCCTCATACATCGATCTCCTATATGTCAAGCAAAACCAGTGATCAGATTTGTTACTTACATAACTTACGTACTTACCTAACGCAACATATGTAAGTTCTGCAACAAAAGACAGTTCAAATAAGTCAATGTTGACTTTTGGTTTTGTAAGGTACGCTACACAGATAGCAGCCTCATGGGTGGTAGTCCTGTGTTTGTTTGACCCATCCATCCTCCTTAACCTCCTCCCTATGCAGACTTTATTAAGTACAAACAGTGAACAACAGTTGCCCTATTACAACTATTTTTTTGGTTACAGTCCTCTCAATCAACAGAAAAGATGACAAACACTTTGCTCTTCAAATTATTACTATCATCGTAACTAGTGCAGTGCCCATTTGGAGCTTGTGCCCGTCCGGAACGGGCCGATTGCTTGGCCCCAAGAAGTACTGCTTGCAGCGTTGTATTGCTGCTTGCACCCACCAAGTGTGAAGTTGACTGATTGAATGATTCTCAAGATATGCAAAGGACAGTCATACATACATAGCCTACATATGAAGACAGACAGACAGATTCCTTCCTTTATAATTAGATGATGCTGCTTCAGCGTCACCTAAGGGCCAAAAGGCAAAACATGTGTCATGGTCACTCAGACATCCTATATGCACGTCTACCAAATGTTGTTGCAAAAGCACAAAGTGTTAAGGAGGTATGACATTTTTTTGTAATATGAGCCCTGCCCACAGCATTTGAACTAACTTTGAGGGGTGGCTATAGCAAAACCGTATGGAACATCAAAAATCTAAAAAAGATACCTTTTACTCGCTTTTTTTATCTTGATCCAGAGATGTTCTGTACCAAATTTAGTGACAATTGCTCAAAATGTGTACGAAGAGCAGTGAAAAAAACAGATTTAGACACAATTCAAAATGGCGGAAAATCAATCTACACGCAAAAGGGTGTGAGGGTGTGACTTATATGGATAGATTCATCTAAACCCACAAGATTCTGGAAAGAAAAAAAATGTGCCTGAGACGTAGGGTTCAAAAGTTACGGGCCAGAACGTAAAGTTCATTGTTATAGCGCCATCGTCTGGCCTAATTGCACCACACTTGACAATGCATTCTCTTAAGTCCCCAGCAATATACCCGCGAGACATGCGAAGGACATAAAGACAGACAAGAAGATGGACAGACAGACTCATTGTCAGATTCATTGTCTTATAGTTTGACAGATTATGCCTTGAATGGCAAGGTTTCAAATTTGCAAGTTAGCAGGTTAAAACATAGTTGTTTTGCTTGGCAGACAATTAAAAATGTTTGAGTAACTATTGTGTTTTCTATCAGGATGTGCAGGAAGTTCCAACAGGCGCCACAAAACACACGGTTAGTGCGAGGGATTATGTTAAAGGTGGTTCGGTTTGGGTAGACGTTTCGGAAACATCGCTGGGTCTAAATCGTAGTTTTCTTAGGGGTTGATGTATTTCATTTTGTGTGAGGTAATGGTAATACATATACTATTAAATGAGTGTGTTGATGTTTGATTTTAGTTGACTTGGACTTGCAGCAGTGGTTGTGAATTTGATTAATTTTAAGTGTGATAATTGGTCAAATTTGCAAGCATTAGACCATTTTAGCGAAAATAAAATGAATTCATGCAAACCAATGGTCATAAATTCATGGAAAGACTGAGTACTTCTGATGTTTGGTCCTCCTTCTACACATCTCGACTTCTTCATGAATATGGTAAAAAAGATTTAGAATTTGGGATGAAAGCAGTGGAGCATTTTATTATTGCTGCCTATTATTCCCTGTACGCTGAGAAATCTCCACGACAGAGGAGGGAAGCAGGGACCATGTATAAAACTAGAAGTGTGTGTCTGCGTGTGTGTGTGTGTGTGTGTGTGTGTGTGTGTGTGTTGGGGAAACTGATGGTTAAATGTATACTGTACTAATGCACTTTCCTCTCTTGTCCTCCCCTATTCATTAATATAGATATTTAAAAAAAGCACATTATGCAAATCCTGCCCCAGATTAGATAGCAGAGCTGGTAATTTGGTCTGAAACATAATTTTGTACACACTAACGAGTCACCTAAGGCAAAACAGTATATTTCAACTTGGTTTAATCTAATTATAGAAACAAACATTAAAACTCCATTTGGAGTTTTCTCCAGGCTGTGTTGTGGCCTGTGGTGCAGATGAATGCTGGAAATTGCTCCGCTCACGCCACTTGTAGATGATTGCTCTTTCGTTTGTTCTGCTGAAACAATGGGAAGACACGACATCACAAAGAACAATGAGCTGAAATGAGTCCGAGCAATAAGTGATTGTGACCAACAAATAATTACCCCCCGAATCTGCATTCAGAAGACTTGTGAAGATTCATGATTTATACATGACGCACCAAACAAGGTTGTTGTTTTTGACCCCGCTGAAGACACAGTGGACCCAGTGGTGGTAAAATATTCATACATCTTCATTTGGATTGTGGCTGCTTTCAGCTCTTACTAGGGAAAGCTGGAGGAGGAGGTTGCTGGGGATAACAATTGGAGGATAGTGGATAGAAAGCGTCTGTCACAGTTGATCCTGTCTGGGATTCACTGTGCTCAAACCCAAACAATGACGCCTTCCTTCTGCCAAGAGATATTAAATACAGTAATTGCTTGTCAGAGCCGCTTCATTCGACCGTCCCGCCAGATGCCAGCTGAAGGGAAAACTCTATGAGAGAGGTAGTAGACATTTCGGAGGCCACCTTTGATAACCAGGCGCCTGACAGTGTATCCATCCCATTTCCTTGAGTCAATGCGGGCTGTTTAATCGGGATTTGGGCTGATTCGGGGTAAGCGGAGCTTCGAGAGGACACAATATTTTCCCCGAGATCTCTGAAGGACTTAAGCAGAATTACAACTTTAAAATAGAATAAACAAGTAGACAGATTCATGTAATGGAAATGTCAATTGTGCTCTTTTGTTTAAATGAATCAGACAGAGACAAATGTGTCACTGACAGCTGTAAGCATGCTTTTCATATCAACACAGATATGACTAAAAGGGCAAAGGAGGCAGCAAACCCATGCGATTTCCTGTTCATATTTTCATATGTCTCTTTGGAGAACTTACGATAATTCTGAATACTAATCTATCCACCAAGTGCAGCCTACGGCTATGAAAAGCTGCGGCGGCCATTCCTAGCTCAACAAGCTGCAGCTATTTGATTCTACTGTAAAGTGCGGCCAAACTAAAAGTTGGGAAAAGTTTAACTTTTAGCAGCAGTGAGTCAGTAAACAGATCCTGTGACTCCTGTGACATGTTGACCTATAGTAAGTTACAAAGAATTTCTTCCAGCCTGAAACACATGAACACAACTCCCGGCTGCAGAAAATGTTAATTATTGAAGCGAGCCGCCGTCTGCTGTGAATTTGGCATTATGTGCAACAGATCTCAAATTAGGATTGTTCATTTTCAAACTACAGATCTCTCTGCAAATGTCATGCATGTTGAAGTACTATCTGAGTTGGATCGCATAGCTTCTATTTAATTTGCTTGTTATCTTTCATAAACAAATGAGACAGTTTTATTGTGTTCTGTTTGCATGTTGTAGAGGGAACAAGTCACGACAGCTTCTGTCTGTTGTACATCTTATTGTATTGACATATCCATTTTCACTAACAAAGACCACGGCAATAATTATATGGGTTTAGAATAATTAATCACATATTGAGGATGGAGGAGAGCCAAGATTGGGAGAGATTAAGGGTCTGGGATGAGGGGAGGAATCAGGGTCGTGGACGGATGCATGGAGGAGAGCAATGTTGAACCGGTGTCAGTTGAA